>JFGX01000150.1:0-59205 GCA_000729855.1 Epichloe aotearoae | reverse complement strand
AATATCTAATAGAATTAGAAATTATTAAGGGAGAAGTTATTAAGGGGGGAATTATTAAGTAAGGTAATAGGTAATAATTAGTATATTATAAGACTATTCCTTCCTAACTCTAAGGAGAATATTACTAATTAATTTAACTTAGGTAATTTTATATAAGGGATTTTATCTTACTAACTATCTAGCTTAAAGTTAAGTCCTAGCTTAAAGTTAAATCTATAATTATATACTTTAATATAGAATTCCCCTAACTATTCTATTATTACTATAATTAGATAGTTTATTAGTATAGTATTAATTAATTTTACTATAGCCTTACTTTAAGTCTAATTAAATTAAATTAGTCTATATCTTAGGCCCTAAGAATTATCATTTTAATAGCTTATTATCTAGCTTACTAGCTAAGAATTTATAGGCTATAACTATCCTACCCTTATACTAATTATTAGAGTAGTAGTTAAAACTATTATAATTAAATTAGTTATTAAAGAGGTAAATTACCTAGCTTTCTATAACTATTTATTAAGGAATTAATAAAACCTTAATCTTTACTTAGCTTATTTAACTAAGTAGTTAAATATTTATACCTTATTAAATAGTAAAAAATTTATTACTAAATAGTATACTAATTATCTTTAATTATCTAGGATTTCTAGCCTAATTATATTAATATACTACTAGAGGTATTATCCCTTTATAATAAGCTTCTTATCTAGTGTTTACTTAGATATTTAAAAATAAATAAAAATATAAGAATTTTTATCTAGTTCTAGTTTTATAGTATATAATTACTACTACTATTAAGGAATTATAGGAAAGGTTAATCTATTTTACTAGTCTACGCCCTAGGTAGCGTTATGTATTATGCAATTGCGCACGTGACATGTGACGTGACCTGTGACAGGCGGTCACCAGCCAGCAAGTCGCCTTGGCCAGTAGCTTGCGGCGCCTCTACTGTGTGTAATGCTTTTTTTTTTAGCACCAAACCACTTTCTGCCATGTGCTGCCATTTGTTTTGGCCCACGACCAATAGCTGCATGCTACGCTGCATGCTATTCTTCCACGCTCTCCACCAAACATTTGCTTTGGCTGCGCTGCTGCCCTACGATCTCCTCCAACACCAAGCTTACCGACTTAGCCTTCATCTTCACTTTCATCCTCATCTTCATCACCTCCTCGGGGCTAGCTCTCTTAGCTCATCGAGAATCTTCCTCTGGCCGCTTCGACATGTCGATCTAAACCCACTTTGTTATTCTTCATCCCCGTCATCGCCATCACCATCATCACGCAGCTAGGCTTGCGTCGCGGCTGTCGTTGAAGCCAACACCGAACTTCCTCCCGCGAAACTTGCACAATGTTCAATCCCTCTGCCACAGAGGGTGGTCCCGCCACCGCGACGAGATCTCGGCGTCGTCAGCGCCCTAAGAGCACCGACAGTCTCGCTCAACAACCAAAGGCTAAGCGCCAGCGCCTGCCACTCACCGAGCAAACTTTTGTCAATCCTGACGCCCAGCCTGAAATGGTCGAAGCCACCAAGGTCGATAAGATCGCGACTTTAGATCCTAAGCAGGACATGCCCGTCGAGAACTTCCACGCCACATCGAAAAAGGAATTGAACATGAGGGCCAAGAAGTCAAAACATGGCGACCGTGCGGCTAACAAGGGTGACGGAAGCCTTGTGCTGGTAGGTTGTTTCCTCTTCTACGACGTAGTGTACAATGATCATCGAAACAGCTCTCCATGCTAATTCTTCCCCTCTTGTCCATCTAGACAAGTACAATCGCATTCACTGTATCAAAATTGCCCGCCTTGCCCGACAGAATTCGCACAGACTGGCCAGGTATGTTTACTGCTCTCATCTCTCTCTCCGCTCTTCCGTCGCTGACACTGCGCAAAGGAAACCAACACGCCGACATCTTCTCCACAGCAGGATACGCTCTAAGCTTAACAGCGGCCCATGCCATTGTTTGGGCTTACAACTCAACCTCGCAATCGCCCGAAACATTCACCTTCACCCTTCCGTCCGCGTCGAAACCGAGCGATCCCCTTCCTGTAGGATGCCTGGTCTCTCCATCTACTTCTTCGAACGAGCCCGGTCTTGTTGTCGTCCTGGCTGGAAGTGGCAAGGTGGTTTTCTGGGAATCCATCTCAACCGCAGCTACATTTGCTTTTATCAAGAAGGACCGATCGGGGGTCGAGCACGTGATCTCAGGAATATCTTCAGGCGAGAAAGTCGTTGCCATCACGAATGCCGAGTCTGCGGGCTTCATATTGACCTTCAACACCGGAAGGCTGGCCTACATGAGCGTGCGAGATGGCCATGGACGACCGGCAATTTCTGTTCAATACTTGCGAACCAATTTGGCATCATCATCCGGCGGCATATTTGGAAGTATTCGACACGCTTTCTCTCACTTGTCGATTCGAGGGGATATTGTCGCTGTCAGAGCTGACAGATCTTCCCGCGTTGGCGAGAGAAACGTTGTTGCACTAACTAGCAAGGGCAAATTGCAAGCATGGAAGATTCACCGTGGTGGTCACAACGAACCTATTGGCGAAGCCGACATGCGTGAACGAATGGTTTCTGCCCTTCAGGAAAATGATCCTTTCAGCAAGGACTTGCCTACTGACTCTTTTGAAGCCCTGGATTTCACCCACGTCCCCAAAGGTCTTGATGCTAAATATTTGGAGCTTAGCAGATTGAGCGACGCAATGGCAACCGACAACCCCTTGGTACAACATCTGTTGCTGCTTGTCTGTCTCACTCGTCGCAGCGTTTCGAGATATGCTTTGATTGAAGTCATCATGACTCCCGGCGATTGTCAGGTTGGCATGATTCGACCGATTACGTCTTACTCTACTCCCATCACTGCCTCTGATCCGTCCTACGCCACCAGACCGCGCGTTTATCTACCACGTCCAGCCCTTGTCGCTTTTGCCGTTTTCGAACGCGCTGCCGTGATTGCGTCCGTCTCTGTGCCTCCAGAATCGCCGGAATCGCAACTACAGTCAGACAACCACATCCTGACGCCATCTTTCGAGGACGTGGTGGACTTTCGCGAGGACAATATTCATGAAATTGTTGGCTCAGGGTTCGAAGAGATCGCGCCCCCGAGCCACGAGGAGAACCGAGCATTGCGCCAGAAGATAAAAAATCCGGCTGTTGTACTCATGGTGCGCGGCGCAGGCGTCATTCGCATTGTCACGACAGATGTAGATAAATTCGCGAGCGAGCAGCCTCCGCAAGTTTCTGCTAAGAGCAAATTAGAACAGGCTGTATTTTTTGGAGCGAGAAAGGACAGTCCCCTCATTTTTGACAAACGACGGGACATCAAGTTTACCAACGAGCAGCTCGGCGAAGCTGCTCTGCAAGTCAGCCAAGAAATACTCAGCTCGACGACGACATACGTATCTACCCTACCAGCATCTCTAGAAGACAACCTTGGCGCACGGTCCAATGCTTTGGAACGCTTGATTGTTCACTTGGATACCATCGGCGCTGAGCTTGACCGTAAGACCAGATGGAACCTCCTGTACAACGCAGAAAAGATGCATGTCGCCGCATTGCTCTGGAAACGACATGAAGCATTTACTGCAGCTCGCCCTGCAGATGATAAGAAGAGCCTGATTGGTCTAATCGTTGAGTTCATTCATCAGGACCAAAAGACCAACCCAGTCGCCAGCAGCGGAGAAGTCGACCGGGTCAGGCACTGGTTCGTCAACGACGTATTCCGTCTTGAGATTTTCGTCGCATGGGCATACGAAGTCATCAAGATTCTCTACAAGGACAACCTCCTCGACGACGTTAAAGTCACTGCGATGTTGAGCGAGGCAATGGAAGTGAACATTGCAACGCAAGTCGGCGCACACGAGTTTCGAAAAAATAGCCTGTCTCTTTACGGCCTCGGCAAGGAACAATTACGGATGGGCATCCTTCAAGACGGCTACGAGAATCTCGCCGAGCCGTGGACCGGATGCTCGTACGTAGCCAACAATATCAAGCGGCTGTCAGATCTCTGCGACCAGTGGTATAAGAAACATGAGCAGTTGCGCCATGGCGCGCCCAAGGAAGCCACTCCCGACCCTAACACCATTGGCAAAATCTTTGACGAACTTCCAGTTTTGACAGATGTCATGCTCACTTCAGTCCTGGAGTACGCCAGGTGGGGGGTGGTCAATTCGGACAATCGATATTTGTCCGAGGAATATGCCAAGACATACAAGGCAGACCGCCATGATAAGCCTATTGCCTTGGCTCGTGCCGGGAAGTGGGAGCAAGGCTCTGCCATTGCAGAGAAGCACGGATGCCTCGGCGCTTTGGCGGTCATCTTATTGGAGCACATTGAACTTCTGGAGGCAAGCATAGACCAACCTGGACTGTCTGGCGCCGAGGTCAAGGGTTTGAAGAACCTTAAACAGGCCAAGAAGACACAGCTAGAGGACAGTTTCAGCAAATACGGGGAACTATTCGCATTTCCCGTTTATGAATGTCTCCTAGACAGACACGGTGTTGAGGCTGTTCTGGAGTTTGACCTGGATACCCTCGGCTTCAAAACGAGGTTCTTGCGCAGCCGGCCAGAACTCGCGCGAATCTCATGGATCAACGACATACAGCAAAAAAGGGATGTGGACCACGCAGCAAATACATTGGTGGACCTGGCCCTCAAGAATGAAGATCAGGTGTGGAAGAAAAAGATTGAGCTCAGCCTGGGCAAGCTGGCCCTGCTGGCAGAAGCGGAGGCAGGGTCCAGAGAACAAAGATCCTTCAAGGTCAAGACTGACCACGGGCGTCGTGAAGAGCGGCTTCGCCTGGTTGATAACGAGCTGATTGTGGTCCGAATCCAAGATCAGCTCTACGGGCAGATTGCACCAAGCACCTATGCTGCCGTAGACAGCGCCGTAGCCCTCAGCTTTGCCGTTGATGCGCACAGTACCAACATCCCCCGGCGGCAGAAAGCCCTTCTTCAGCTGTTTTCTGACGGCATGAGAAAGCTACTCGATCACCAGGCCCTCAGCCCCATGTACCTCATTGACATGTTGACACTGGTGTCCTTGAAGCCCGAGGCGCGGGACGAGATCGCCGATCCGTTCTGGATGGCTCTGAAAGTAGCCAACAATAGTTGCCACTCGGACGAAATCAAGCAAGCCAAGAGACTTATTTGGAGAAGGCTTTTTATCCGGGACGATTGGGCCAAGATCAACGATACGCAACTCAAGGACGACCGCGAGGTGGTTGAGCGGCTGGCCGAGACGGAGCTGTTTGCCATGCTCACAGATTGCATCCGATACCGTAAGTCCTTTCGATCCATGCTTGCTGGCTTGCCTGCCTGCCTGCCTGCACCTGTTTTGATCGAGCCAAGTGTATACTAATATGTGATGCCAGAGGACCCTCGAGACCCGTTCCGCCCCATGCAGCCCCAGGAAGCGCTAGGTGCTTTCACCGAACGGCTAGACCGGCGATTCCAGGGCTTCTCTGAAGACGAGCAATCGAAACTCATTGATGCCATGAATTGGGAAGATAAGCTCCTCAATCAATACATTGAGAAGAATCGTCTTGTAGAATGGGTGCGAGCCACGTTCGACGCAGCTCAGATCGAGGTGGAAAACACAGCAGACGAGGCCACTCGAGCTGGGGCCCCGGCCGAACAGCGACCAACGTCTATGTTTGACCAAGGCCCGGGTATCGCGACTGAGGATATCCTTGCGCAGTCGTGAGACCCATGGTGCGTGTGTTGAGCTACTTATTTCTCTGTTTCCTCATTGGGCGGCGTTCATGAGCAGCGTCTAGTTGCTTCTCTTTTTTTCTTTATCTGTCATTGTGTGCACTTCACGTCGCTATGTCAAAGTCCGTAGGCGGGGAGGTTCGTGTTGGAAGACTCATCTGTTCATGAAAAGGTGGATGGAGGATACGGAAGCCATCACAAATGGCTTCGTTCCGGGGCATGCATTTCATACTGCTCCATACTACATATTGCCACTTTCATTCTCTAGGATCATCAAGGGTTTCACACGTTTGGCTATCAGGGGATTCTAATGGTATATGTACGCGGGTGTTGCACCCGTCCCCTACATTATGCTCATATATCAGTGCAAGTGAATCGGGTGCGTCGAACATGTGTCATTCCGGCGTTACATACGCGACAAATCCATATTCGCAACCATATCCAGGCTTCCCAGATGCTGCCGCCCCTTTTACTTTCTTCCTTGACCATGCTTGCCAACGAACAATCCCATCTTGTTTCAATCCAGTCCCATGCCATTTCTAGTCATAATCCGTCTTGTCCCCGTGATCCTTACTCGGACGCAGAGAAGTATCGACGCCCGTCATCACGCCCTCTTATACTCCGAGTCATCCGAAGAGAAAGGGCGAGAGTCCTCTTTTATCTGTCAAGTAAAAAAAAGTCCAGGAGAATGAAGGCAAGGCTGTGGTGTGGTTGTAAATGTGGACTTGGTAGAGAGGCGGGGAGGTGGAGAAAATAAAGAAGTACCAGGATACGATTGGCAAATGGTGTTTTTTTTTTACTTGTTCGACAGGAAAAGAGGCAGGGAGACTAAGTACATTTACGCCTTCATCTTCTTTCTCTTGCCGACCTGGGCCGAGAAACCAGTCTTGATGGCGGTGACGGATCGTCGCGAGCCGCAGTTGTTGCAGGTGACGAAGTACAGACGGTTTTCACCTTTGCTGAGCTCCGTGTCAGGAGATTTACACGTCTTGCAGGTGACGTATTCGACTGAGAAGATGGTCAGTACATGCCCTGTGGGGAACTCATGGGGGAGACGACGTGGAATTGAGACGCGATGGGGAGAGGATAAAGACGGCCAGGATGACATACTGATGTACTTTCGGACCATGCCCTCAATCTGTTTTTGCTGGAAACGACCCTTGATGACCAATCTCCTACTTCCGTCAACAGAGCCATTGGTACCCAGTTCGGCAAACAGGTAGGCGGTAAGATGGTCCTCGGTTCGCTTCATACGCTTGCAGATGTCGGCAATGTTGGCAAACACCGTTTTCCTGTTTCCTTCACGCATGCACTGTGGGGGAGGAATCTTGAAGCTCTTGGCACCGGTGAGGGTGTGGTCGGGGTTCTTTTGTGACAGCTGGTGGAAGAACCGCTGGAGGAGCAAAGTGTAGCCAATGTTCTTGGTCTCGTCGTGGGCCCAGATGCCCGTGCCGACGTCCATGTCGCCGGCCTCTTCAGGGGCATCCACGGTAGCTTCCTCGGCATCCTTGACCTCGAGCTGCTTCAGCTTGGCGGCAAAGTCGTCCTCCTCGTCGGCCTCCTTAGTCTTGATCTTCTTCTTCTTCTTCTTCTTCATCAGAGAGAGGTCGAGACCTCCATCCTCGGGCGGCGGGGCATCGTCAGTCTCAGCTTCAGCTGCAGTGTCAGTTTGAAAGGCCCCAAGAGCGGCGGACAGCGGCGGCGTACGGGGCGTGTGGGACTGAGCCGTTTCCTTGGGGTCCTCGGTAGCGGTCACCATTTTGACGGAGCCGTCGGCGTCTACTACGATTTGTTCGTCGGTGAAGGCGACGGATTTGCGAGACTTGCGCTCTGTCTGGTCCTACGGTAGGTGATCAAGGGGTGTTAGCGAAGTGGTCTCTCTTGAACCTGCATCGAGGCGTTCTCAAATCGCCGCTCGCAAAGGGGAGATTCGGGTGGAGAACGATGCTGCGTGGTATGCGCATGTAGACTTGCAGGGTTGAATGAGGCAAACACGGACAGTAAATCTCAATGCCCTTTTTCAGCAGCGCGTGCGTCGTCGGGGGGTTATGGTTCGGGCGGGAGGCAGGGGGGAAACGGAAAGAAGAGAAGATGCCAAATCGAAAAAGATGAGTCACGGTCGACAAATCTCGGGTAGTACGGATAACAACCAGTAGATTCCTCAGTCCAACGCCAACAGCAAGTGGGTGGGTGGTGGTGATGAGGTGATGAGAGAGATGATGGCAAATATGGTGGATGGTGGCCTCGACCAGTCACAGGTGAAGGTGGGGTAAAACTATTTGTGCCCGTCTTTGTCTTTGTGCTTTTTTTGATGAATGGTGTGGGTGTGTGGTGTGCACTGTGCGAACGCCTTCGATGTGCTCTCTTGCCCCTCCCTCCACACAGTGTCTGAAGACGGTGATGAAAGTAGAAATGTCGGGGAAAAGTAATATAATAAAGACAAAAGACTCCCTCCGTTCTCCATGATGAAAGCCCCGGTATTTCTGTCCCAATGCGTCGCTTTTCCCTTGACCAGTCCTTCTCTCGCAAGTCCAGTAGTGGTGGAATAAAGGGAAGATGTGCCAGTGGCGTAGTTTGAAATCGGGTCCCGAACCAAGACTCGCAACGATGGACGCAGGCGGTCTGAAGCAAATTCGCAATCGTGGTTCCCCGGGAACCTGCTTCAAATATACTTCCAACTAGAGGTTGGCGTAGCCGATGTTGAATAAGACAAAGAGAAAGCGCAAGAGCAGCCGAGTTCGTCGGGCCACTCACTCCATGCTACCCGTTTGTCCGTCTCGAAGCCTGTGACATCCGCTCGTCGCCCAGACACGTGACGCAGCACGTGGGAGTACCACTTGTTGCTGTTGTCGTCGTCCAGCAAGCGATGCCCATTACGTTAAGCAGCAACCAATCACGAGCTGAGGGATGCCTTGGAAGTGAGCATCGCAGCATCTGGTTCCTGGACCCAACGACCAAGGATAAGTACAAGCGTGCAGCAAAACGTCGTCGCTGGTCGATCTTGTGCGTTCCTTGATGATAACCACGTCACTGTTGCCGATGTTTCGACTGCTCTGAGCGTACTCGTCATCCTTACCTCCGTCCCCGCGTCGGATCACCGAGCCCATCATCCCACATACTGTCCGCCATGGCAGCCGCCGACTCCCTCGTCCATCTCCATTACGATGAGAAAGAAGACGATCTCGACTCGCTCCCCTCTACATCAACGTCCACGTCCAGCGATGTCTACTCCGAGGCCGACTCGGATGCCCAAGCCGAGTGGGAGCGTTCGCTCGAGCAGCTGCAACTCCTGCTGACCATGATGATTGTGCCGTGGATAGGGAAATACTTTGGCAGAAAATTCGCGTATTGGAGTACGTGAACCAGTTAATTGCTCGTCTTTTCTTTTCTTCTCCACTCCCTACGACCGACCCTACTACTACTATGTCCTTGTCTTGCCTTGGTTCCTGGTCGTATCGGTCAATATTGACTCTGGAGGTTGCTAACTTGAAGTAGGTTGGTCGCGGTACATGGAATGGATGCACGATGTCGAGGTGCGGTGGACGGACAAGAAGAAATTCAAGGCTGTTGGCATAGCAGGAACAGCTGCTACATTATAAAATGGACTCCGTTTGGCATTTGACGAGATGCGCAACGGATCGAGGGGGAGGAAGAAGACCGGAGAGCGTGCGGATTTGAGCAGGCTAGCCTGAGGCTCGCACTTGCAAAGACATTGTGTATAATTTGGCATTTAATTCGCATCCGCCGTCTGGCACGTTTACGTAAACTTACCTCACCTGCTACATCGTTGAGTCGCATTGGTGGATTGGAGAATGTGATGAACAAGTAGTCGCAGCATTCATGAAAATCTAATGTCTGCCCATTATTTGCCAACACCACGGCAGCGACGTCGCCTGTATTAAGTTTGGTATACACAATATTATGAAACACAATATTTCCAATACGTCATGAAACCCAAAAACTCCTCTCCGTCATAATTTCGCATGGCCCAAGACCGGGACACTCGATCCAGACGGAGGTTGTGTCGTTACGTTGAGCAATTACCTCGCTTAAGTCTCAGCCTTCGCGACAAGGGCTTGGTGCCTAAAGGCGCCGGCGCCAGCGCCCATTAAATTACAACACCGATCTTTCTTGCCCGTCGCGCAGGCCGCTCTTCATTCGAATAATTGGGTGGGTGACCATTAGACGCCTGAATAAAAGACAAAATCATATTAACATCAGATCCGGGAAAAGTCGGTTGGTACAAGACGTAGGACATGGCAAACACAGAAAGGCAAGGTTCTGTCATGCGATGATCCCGACTGCTCCCGAAGGGGGTATTACTCGGGAGACAGTCCATTTAGACGCCGACCTGGGACATGTTGGGCCTACCGGTGCGGATGGAACCGCCGAGTCCACCGCGAGCTTCCTTGGCGGAGAAGAACAGGGCAACGGCGGAGCAGGCGAAGAGGAACCACATGAAGGCGGTGCTAGCCTGGATCTCACGGCAACGCTTCTCGGTGTCACTGGAGCCGTAGCCGATCCAGTTTTCGGGGAGAGACGAGGGATTGATATTGCCGCAATTGGGGGCGCGCAGCTTGGCGGCCAAGACGATGGCATCGATAAAGGTGAAGAGAGTGACCAAGGCGTCCAAAGGCAGCATGATGATGGCGCGGCCTAGGCTGGAAATGACGGCCGAGGCGAGACCATACAAGTTTGCCAACCACGACAGGACGGCGACGAACATGGTGAAGTTGACGGCGGCCATGGCCGATGAGGAAGCGTTGACATTGCTGGCGATGACGTTACCAATGAGCGCAGTAATGAGCAACGTCCACAAGAGCGCGGTCGCGCGCAGAGCAGTGGTGATTAAGCCGGACATTTTCGTTGTCGATGGTCAAGGATTGCTTATTGCTTCTGGTTTCCGATGGGCGTATTAACTTGATAGAACGAAATGGATGATTGTCTGTGGTTGAAGGGTGCAGAGAGCAGGTGGAATTGGATGCGAAAAGCTACTGTCAGGCAGGGCCTGGCTTGGCTGGGTTGCGCTGTCTCTGTCTCAGCAGACAATTCGGCGCGGTACGGAGTACTCCGTAGTGGCTGATGGGGTTCCGCAGGAGAAGACGGTGAAACAACAAACAATAAGACGGGGATGTGTTTTGGAAAGCTATAATAGCAGTGCTGCTTAATCTCTTATTGGCGCGTAATGGGCGTGTTCGTCGTGGAGGGGATGTGTTCAGGATTTGAATGTAACAAGAGACGGGGGGCCAGGAGAGCGACGGGACGAGGGATGAGGAAACCCGGCTGCGTGGTGGTATTTTATTTGTTCATCCGTCCAAACGGCAAGCAGCAGCCCGTGGGGGCGAGAGTTGTTCACTGCCCGGAGCGATCGGCAGTTGCAATGGGGGCCGCACTTTCTTTGTTTGCGACAAGAACGTGATGGATGGCATGATGCGATGACCTCACCGGACTTGACTGGTGCCGTGCAAGCTTGCTCGAGCTGCCCAAGCTCTGGCCAATCACGACCTGTCTAGGTCTTGCTAGTCCGTATTTGTTTTTGGGCGACTGAATTGGCGTCGAGTCCATCATCGTCGTCATCATCATCATCATCATCATCATCATCTACCAGTATCTGGGCGGAACTTTCTCAGTCCGGGGCCGGGCGCTTTGGTGCAAGCGCATCTCCTCATCTTTGCAGGAGCTGTTGATTTATTTAGGAAGCATCAGCGAAAGAGATGATCAGTCTGGCTGGTGACATGAATGATGTGTGTTGGAGCGACCGCCGCCTGCACGCCGCCTGCACGCCAGCTGCGCGCCAGCTGCATGCAACTACCTACTGAGCAGCCGGCAGCGTCGGCACCGTGAAGTCGTCGCTGTCCAGTCGTCCCCTGCATTATTGTGCTTCGTAATAAGTCGTCTTGTCCGATTTCAACCGCCTAGGTACTTTTCCGGTCGTGCTCCGCCGAAGTGGTCAGTCATGATGCTTTTTCCACGTCTCCGGAAGGAGCCTAAGCTCAAGCCCTCAATGCCGGGAAACGCTACTGCAGTGCACCGCCCTTCCTCTGCCGCTACCAGTCACGCTGTCGTCATTGGTTCTCGGCCATGGGACTTGGGACGACGCCTCAACCGCAGTGGCTGTAATATTATTCACCGGTTGACCCGAGGGGGGGGGAAGAGGGAGAGGGAGAGGCAGAGTAGAGGGAGAGGGAGAGGGAGAGGGAGAGAGGCCGTCGACGTCTGGTCTGGTCCACTGCCGGCACCTACCGTCTGCCAGCTGCGATCAAGTCTCGGTGCTGCAAGTCCATTCACTCTTCCGCCCTAAAACGGCTCGCAAGCATCAACCAATTTAGAATTACAACCCCGTCACCCGAGAAACCGCCTCTACTATCTCGGGTTTAGCGTCAGCTCCTCCATCATCCTTCAGTAAGTCATCACGGAACAGCTTATTAAATTGCAACGCCCGACTCTGCCGTCGTGACTCCCCCGCGTTGCTAGCCCAGCTTCGGGGCTTCCGAGCTTCCGAGCTTCCGAGCTTCCGAGCCTCCACGGATTATGTGCGATAAGTTGCGAGCAGTAACTCCGTAGAACATGAACATATACACACGCCATTCTATCAATGGCCTGATCCTTTGCAAGCATCTGATTGATACTTGCGAGTTTTTCTTCCTCACCATCGATTGCTGTTTGTTGTCGTTGTCGTTATTCCTCGGGAAGGAAGAAAACGGGGGACTCCCCATTCGGGTTCGCCGTTTCGGTTCCGACAGTTTTCCCCGCCAAAAATGAACCTCGCCGGTCCGGAAGCACGCCACGGGCTTTGACATGGCCAGAACTTGAAATAAAAATGAAAATAAAAGAGTAAGCCACCCTCGGTCACGGCCGAATCCTCCTCTTTTTCTTATTACTGACAGAACACACCCCTTTTACCTTCTCCACCGGGTTCCACGTCACGTCGCCCAGACATTCGGGCGAAAACCCTAATAAATTTCCCTGCAGACACGCCCACCGCACCCTGTGTGAAAGCTTATTTTGAATAAAATACAAATCAGCGGCCTTGCTCATCACCGCTCCCCTCCACCCCGCCTTTCCACTCGGCAAAGACAAATTCCCGCCAACGAAATAGGCATACTTCTGGAAGGATTGCCAGGAGGGGGGGGGGGCCGTGTTGCCGCCCATCAGTTAGAGTTCAACGCTCATCTTTAGCACAAAGGCTTCAACACCTCTTTTGAAACAGCGACGGCCACTTTCACCACGGGGGGGGGGGGAAGAAGGAAAAGAAAGGGAAATACAAGCAACGTGCTGAAAAAAAGGGGGGGCGCTAGAGGACGCAATGAATCCCATCGCGAAAACCTTCGCCGTGTCCGCCATCAAAGACAAACTTTGCCCCTCTTGAACCTTGCCAGCCCTTGCTTGCACCCCCCTCCCCCATTGTTTCACTCAATACCACCAGAACAAAAAGTGATATAGTAAAAGTCTAAATCATGCACCATCTTCAAAGCGCTTTGCCTTTCCACAGAGCCAACAGAGTTCGAAAATGGCTCCTTCACTCACACACACAATCACACGTCTCAATTTAAGCCTTGATCGCTGCCTTGCCAGGAGACACCACTATCCAATCAAATTTCTGTCATGAGACCCGAAGCTTTACATACGGGACACACATACACGCGCGACTATTAAACGTCATCATGCGTGGCCAACGGTGTCGATTTGCGCAAACATATGACTGGTACGGACCCAGGAAGCTTGCTCAACGCTGGCCGTTTCCGAGTTTGACTTGGCCAACCCTGAGATGACTTCGACGACCTTGGCCACTTGATCTCGTGTTGATTCCTCGTTTTCCTCGCGTCATGTTATTCACTCCACAGGCCGCTTACATGACGACCAAGACTCCCGGGCCGCCCTCGCACAAACCTGGCAGCAAATGCATCCGGCCAGCCGTCATCGTCGTCGTCCTTGGCGGGCCCAGGCTTGCTGCTGGCCTGGGTTGATGTTGACGCCAAGTCCAACCCGTATGCCCACCGAGCGTCATGCGTGGTTGTCTCATTGACCACGCTGATATCTCGCCGGTAGAGTTGAGTACCCGTACCCGTACCCGTAGAGCTCGCCTTGTCAGGCGAATCGTCCTCGGATGACGCCAGCACATAATGTTGACGACTGCTGCCGAAGCCCCCGCTCGTTTTGCCACCATCCTTCTGCCAAAAGAATGCATTTCCGGTCTTGGTCGTAGTGATGCTCGCTCCGCCTACTTTGCTTTTCAAAAAGGGAATGAATGCTTCCAATCCATTGGGCAAGACTGTTTTCCCCGTCACGTTCAAGTCCATGGACTGCGTCAAGTTGGCATCTAGCGTCAGACTGTACTTGCCGTCTGGTGCAGTCTGCCTGAAACTAGCCAGAATGGGATAAGAATAGCTCGCACAGAAGACCCTGGTGCCGTTGTTTGTTGCCAAGTCGCGACCCTCGTAGGAAGCTGTGACGTTGTGAACGTTACCAGAGTCCAGCACGGTTCCTCGGTTGCTCATTGTGAATGTCTGCGTCCAGGAAGCATCAACCTCGCTGGACCCCGCATTGATCTTGGCTCTGATTTCTAAATTGCGCCCAATGGTCTGATGGTATCGTACGTATTTGCCCCGAACAGACTCATCATGTGATTTGAAGCTGGGCTTGTTCACGAAGATGCTAGGGGCGGGTCCTCTTGTGACATGTCCCGGCTTCTCATCCACTAGCCAGACAAAGATCTTGCCAGAAAGCAGCCAATATCGATTCACCACGGCATCGTCCGCACCGACCACGTGCATGCTGAAATCGTGGGGGGTCCCGTCGCAGAGGATGCCGAGCCAGGGCGTGATGTCGATTTCCTGCTCCCGAAGATCGAATGCTTGCGGGCCTGCGATCGGCCTATGCAAAGGTGGCGAGATGCCCCCGGTAAACAAGACGGGGAAAGGCCATGAAAGGCCTGCAATCTTTCCATCAATGAACAACCGCACCTCGCGGAACGAACCCTTGCCCGGCAACGTGGGGCCATTGAACGTGTCTTTGGACTCTTCGGGCACATTGGACCACCAGAATTCTTCGTCAGACTGGCCCGTGGCGGCAATGGACAAGACCGCACGTCTGATGTTGCGAGGCAATAAGACAGATGCTGAGGCCTTCTCGTCTGGGTACGTCCAAGCGCTTCCGGCATTCGACTTTGCCCTGCCGGCGGATATGGCCAAAATCTGATCTGCGGGGGTGGCAAGCGGGCCAGTGTCACCAGTCTGGTTGGCCTTCTCTCTGAAAAAAGTTGCCGTGAGCGTGGCATTGAACGTTCCGGTATACTTGTCGTCGAGAGCGTTGCCGAGATCGAATATGAGTTGCTGAGGTTGTTTCCACAGAGCAATGTAATTTGTCATGTCCTTCCAGTAGGTCCACGAAATACCTGGGCGGGGTTTTGGCTCAGCCGTCGACGTCCTCCAGACTTCGATGTCATTGAGCCACATGATAGCTAAGCGGTCAAACTGACGGCCCTCTGAGGCGACAGTAAGATTGACAGCGACCCGGTTGAAGCTCGATGCAAGAGAGCAGGATGTTGCCACTGGAGGAACATAGTTGGCTAGTAGAGCACATCAATAGCAAGCATGTCAGCCAAAAAAACAGCCACGACACAGGATGTCCTTCATCATTTCTCATCTGCACTATACTGAGCAAAGAGAAGAAGAAGAGGACGGAGATGGGCTTTCATCTTACCAACAAACGGCTGACCGTAGCTATTCGCAAACACATGCTCCATCAGCGTCACCACGCACGACTCTCTTTCCTCACCACCCCCCGGGTCCCCAAGAACCTCATTGCCGTCAACCAGACCGCAAGACGACAACACAGGGCCAGTCACCTCAAGACATTGCAACGGCTCAGTAGGATAACCTCGTACATCATCTCTAGACGTGCGCAGCAAAAACTCCTGCGCAGCCGGTCTCCCGACCAGCAGCTCTGCGGTTGCCAAGTCTAGAGCCACCAGGAACGCGCTCCGCACAACGTTTCGCATAGTGGTACCTGACCGACCGACCGAGTGGCGGACAGAGAGGAAGGGGGAGGGGACGGGAGGCAAACAGAAACCAGGGTGTCGGGTCAAGAATCTAGTTCATCGCATTGTAGACTGCAACATGAGCAAAAGGCTGGTAGGAGAAGAAGAATTACACACTGGTACGCGCCCTCACGTAATATGAGGGGGACGGAGGCTGCACACACCGCCCCAGACCACTTCGGCAATGGCCAAGGCAACACCTTATGTACTTTTAAGTTTGAAACCCAGCCATCAATGGCATCAACGAGGCTTCGAGGTCAAGCAGAGGCCCATCGCAGATTCAATGGACCGGCCCGCCTCGTACATGCCTGTCATGCTCTCCAGACCAGGCATTCCAGCAAGCTCCAGTATCTCAAGTCTCAGAGGATCGGCTCGTCATCCATCGCAGCAGAGAGCGCATCGAGCCGGCAACAATCCATCTCGTGCTTCTTTCTTCTCCCTGCGACTTGATGCACTCGATCGATCCACGTCATTACGAATGGTAGCCCAACCATTCTGTACACAGAACAGCAGATGGACGAGGCAGCGTCGTCGGCCTCACACTGACACCCCGCTCGGGACGGATGTTCCTAGATGGCTCATGCGGATTGAAGCCGGCACAGACTCACAGTTTGGGTTTGCGAGCGGGCTAGGGGCGGATTTTGAGTTGCAACCCATACGCCGCACAGGCTGGGCTGGCCTGGTCACGGAATCAAAGCCATTCAATGCACTCGGTACGGATCAGAGTTGTGGTGGTAGAGTTAATATTGTGTGTGTATGCAGAAAGTATAATATATATGTGGTGTGACGCTGAGAGGAATACAGGTAAAATTGAGTTGCGCATTTTCATATCTCATAACATGGGTCTCCACTCGTTATTATGTACTCGTCTCCTTCCTGCTTATGTGTCTCCGTGTCTCCGTGTCTCCGTGTCTCCATCTCTCCATCTCTCCATCTCTCCATCGCTTCTGCGAGTGCGTCGTGGCCTGCAGTCCAAGTCGATTCATTCATTCACCCGCGTCTTCCGCCGCATACATCATTTGAACGATGCCTATGTATGTATCGCGGATGCGGATGCCAGTTGCAGTGCCGATCCTGCACCTGCTCCAATTGAGCCAGCTGAGCCCCGCCTAGAATGCGGCGTCTGCCATTTGAATCCAGCCCATGTTTGCACCGGCTGCAGCTCCGTAACGCGTGAGGAACGATGAAAGTTCTGGCCACTGACTCCTCTTTCCGGGGGCTCATGAGGCAGGCTGATGGGAATGGAAACCCTGCACGACTTCCAGGGATGAACTGAACGCCAGCCACCCGTTAGGGGGGGGGGGGGTCTTGACTTTTGATGACCCGTTTCCATGACGCCACTCGTCAGAATAGGCGCACTCTGACATGGCATGACATGACATGACTAGGGTAAACGTGTCGGCGGAAATGACAAGAGCCAGCCATCATCCCATTGTTGTGGGAGGTCAGAGGGGAAGAGTGAACCAGGCAGAATAAAGAAAAAAAAAGCTAAAAAATAAGAGCCGCCTTCGCGACTGATATCATGTGCGCGCTTTTCACTAGGCACGGCAATGGTCCCAGTAACGCCTTCTCGCGGCAATGGCGTTCTTGTCCCCGACGAACCGGTATTGGAAGAAGTTGAAGACGGCAAACTCTTCCCGGCTCATCACGTACGAGTTGGGATGATGTTGCACTTTGCCCCAGATCTGAGATAATGAGTGTTCGAGGATCTTGCTGACGGTAGGATCCGAGGCACCATCAGGGCTCTCCCGAGCGATCTCGAGTGCTTGGCCGACAGCAGCGTCGGACGTCTTGCTGGGTGCCGGCGTCGTGCCACCACTCATGGCTAGGCTGACAATGGGCGTGTCTTCGCGGTGAGGCATTGCGCGGTAGAATGTGTAGTGTGCCTGATGATGAGGTAGGTGTTGTTGGTGATGATGGTGGTGGATATCTTGAGAGGCGACGGACAGCAACATGTTTAGAGAGGGGCAAGTCGAAATGGTGGGAGAGCCGCTCATGTATATACTTGTGGGTGAAGGGAGGAACAGACTTGGTCTTGTGGGACCAAAAGGGTAAATGAGATGTCCAAGCAAGGGTGGGCAAGTGATTGAGAGCAGGGACCTGGTAATATGACTCCTTGCTAATAAAGCCGTGTCTGATCGAAAGTTTGTTTGGTCGACAGGAGACCAGGGGGTGGGTGTGTTTATTTATTTGCTTGAAGCAAACCTCTTTGACAAGTCCGTGGAGAATCAAACGTTGGCACCAGAGCCTTGCTTTTAGCTTTTAGTTCTTTTAGCTTAGAGAATTTCCCTATTTTTTTTTTTCCCCTTCTCCGTCCTTTGTGCAGTCTATTCCTCTTGGGGATGGAGGGGCTCTCGCAGACGGCGGCTGGAACCCGGTTCGGTTCGAGATTAGGTCAAACGAGAGACTTGTCGTGTCGTGTCGTGTCGTGTCGTGTCGTGTCGCGTCTTGAATTGGCTTGGCTTGGAGGCGTGGATGGGTAATAAGACAAGGATGTGAAGGGCGGCTTGCTAGATGGGATGGCTGCAGATGCGCGGGATAAGTCAGGTTGTTCCAGAAATCTGGAGCAAGCGCCGTATCCTTTATAGATGAACCTCACTGGCAGCCGATGGCCATAGGGATCATTATGTGCATACGGATTGCGGCCGGCGAAAATGGAAACAAGAGAGCCCGACCGAGTAGTCCGTAAAATAAGTCTTCGCAAGTTGTACTCTCCGTGGCGGTTCCCACAACGCCACCGCAACGTCGGGCCAAGGCGCTGGATCAGAGAATGCAACTGTGATTATTATCTATTGTCAAACCTTGGTTGCGAGTAATTGGGGGTCCCAAGGTTTGCGAGAATGTCCATCGGGTCGTGGGGGGGGGGGGGGTCGTGGACTCGTGGGGGGTCGTGGGGCGGCCACGCTTTCGTTGGCGACACGCCCGCCGAGGGGAAAGGGAAGGGGAGGAGCCGATGGATGACGGCTCGCTACCCAAGACATCCCCCATGGACACCCCCCATGGACACCTCCCATGGCATGGACTGGCCGGTGGAAAAAAGCAATCAAAGTCGTTGGCAAGAACCCCCGATGCTATTTATGAGAAAAGCCCGGCTCCCGGCGCCGCGCAGTCGGATTCTTGCTAAACTGCTAAACTTGATCAAAGACATGTTGCATGTGCACGGTTTTCGTCCTTGGCCATTGGAGGTGCATCACCTGCAAAGTCTAAATTCCACCGAGTCAACACGATGGATGAGTAAGTTTGGTTTCGTGCACACTCTGTATCAACCTTATTACTACTATCAGTACACCCTGCTCTGTTGGCCTTTGCTGAGGCTTTGCACCACCGCCCAACAAGGCTTGTAGAATGTCGCTCCTCACATATGTGCATACAGTGATGTATGTAAAAGTGGCAGGTAGCGATGCAATTCTGATCCACAAGGGAACCAACCCACTGGAACGGTCTTGGCAATTGTCAACTTGTCATCTTTTTTACTGAAGAGGTAACAACAACTTATTAATTGCAGCTCGACGGTGGTCTCGTAATCTCGAGACAGATCTTGTGCAAGCCGCGCCACCATCAAGTCATGGACTCGGAATGACGTTTCCTTCCTGGACTTGCTTCCACATGGCATGGCCCTTTCTTTTTTTGGAACTTGTTCATTTCCACTGCTGCACCAATTGCTTCACAAAAAAAGTTTAAAATCCCATGCCACCCAATCAATGCCGGTCCAGCTACAGCTTAGCCCCGTCTGCTGCTCCGTAGTCCCCAGCCCGTCCGTTCAATTTCGTCCCGACAATGCAGCCCTCGCCTCCGTCGCCGCGGAAAAAATTGAACGAGGGCGGTTGTATCATCCCAATTCTGGGATAGCCGTCAGTGGTCACACACGCTTTGCCAACGACTTTTTACCTGTCTTGGACCGGACCCTTCCTCTTTTGACCCGAGATGACCTCGGCATGACTCGACGGTTTGTAGCCGACTTCAAGATACCACTGTTGATGCCTCAGGTGCCTTGTTGCCATGCAGTCGGCTCCATGTCCGGGCCAACTGCTCGCTTCTCGGCAGTTGCAATTGACTGAAGAGGCATCAAACATCGTGGCTTGAACTGTATGCCAGTTGAACTGAGCTTATATGGCCACGGTGACAACGGTCATTAGGGTGTTAGCAGAGCTTATTGCAGTCGCCCTCTAGACTAGCATGTCCTCACTTGTAATGAACACAGTCGGGCCGTGAAGAGAGCTGTGCCGTACTTAGTCGCCCACATCATGAATTGCCAATGAGGTTGGTGAACGATGCTCCACAAAGTTTTAAGCTTCAGCCCATCGCACCAAAACTCTCACCAAGTCTATTTCGTTTGCGGCCTGGCCGTATCTATTTATGACGGACTGGAATTCTAAGCTGGGTTATATGTTTTCCTTTTCATCTTACTCTGTGCAGTCATACATGCCATCCCTGACTCTGTTCAAGCTCAATGATTGGAGCGGGTAAGATCTTCGGCCTCACCTGAATATTGTACAACAACAATCCAACGCCGTCACCATATCAGCTTTATCCGGCTCCTCGAGCCCTTGCCGCCACCCCACTAACGCGACGCGCGCTTTCCAATGTTCCATCCCCAGGATCGCAGCACCTTGACGACCTTGGGTGTGACGGCCGCCGTCAGCGGCACTCTGAAGAAGATGAAGCTCTTGTGAATGGCGTAAGCGAGCGCGAGTTGAGTTCCCAGACCTGCCAAAGAAAGAAAGCAATCCTTCGGTTAGCCGCTATGCTTGAGCACCCAAGGGGTTGGTTACATCACGAGCCGTTCGAGAGGGGGCGCTTGGCCATTCTGACTAGATGTGCACATACTAGCTTCTTCCTTGTGGTGCTGTTGCGCCTCCTCGACACCCCAACCAGCCATTTCGACCTTGTCGCTGATGGCATCGTGCCCCAAGGTTTCGACTTCAGCTCTCTTCACAGAATGCCAGTATTCGTGCCATTTCTGGCGCACAGTCTCCGGGATGAACTGGCTAACGCTCGACACGACGTAGTGCTCGACTTTGCCTATTTTGTTGATTCCACGTTAGTAAACAACATTCATATCAACACGCACGGCAAAGAGTTTTTGGAAAGCAAATATAACCAACCGATGGTGTCCGTTCCGACGATCCTTACAAGAAGGAAGCACAACGGGAAATCCAATATGCTGAGAGCGAGATACACGCCGACTGCTGACCAACCATACTCTTTCGATAGCCTCTTCAGCTTCTGACTCAGTGTAAGCTTTTCCTGTGTTCCGTTTTGTGTCGCATTGCGTCTCCAGCCGGAGAAGCGAAACCCTCGTCGTTGTACCCGCGCGAATGTCAGGCCGGGCTGACTTTTCAAGTGGCTACTTGTGCCTCGCAGCGGACTGAGGTGTTGTTGTCGTAGTCCTGTTTTCAATCCCGCGAATGTTGTCTGTCCCGTCTCTGCACTATGAAACGCCCGTGCCCATGTGTTGGTCCACGCTGGGAAAGACATTGGTCGAGCCATGCCGCCTTTTATGGGGAGGCTACGAAGACCGAATGCTGCTCGGAACATGTTGGACAATCATTCGCAGCAACACTATGGGTGGGAATGACGCAGTGTGCCGCGTGTCTTTCTACCGCTTTGTCTCCCACGGTATCCCTCGTTATTATCGTGCCGACGCCGCGTTGTTATGGCCAAGTGGCTCGGTCGGCCAAAGGTCGAAGGTCGTAGAAGTGGAATTGAGGTCAGGATTCGGGTTCTCGGGATCCAAATACGTCCGCTGAATTGATCCGTTGCGCCGGAGGCAGTGTGGCAACTGCACCGAGACAATTTTTCGGACAACCCTGACGCCCGACAACCGGGATGGCAGCTCATGCATGAGTGGGGGCTGACCAATCACGTGTCGCATGTCAACCCTCATCATGCCCAGGCATGAAGCTTGTGTTGAAGGGGTTTTGAAGCCGCTCACTTGGAAAACGTCGTGATACTCTGAATGGAAAAGGAAGGAAAATTCGAGGTGGATCGAAAGGTGACTGCCTCTCCTGGGTAGATTTACCATTGGACGGGAATGCTCGCGTGACCAAAATACAGCAATGATCTCTCCCCGTAGCCCAACCACAGGAGTTCGCGTTCGTCATCAACGCTTCGACTTCGAATCACTTCACACAATGGTTGGTCTAGTATTGGCCGTCTACGGCCACATTGCCAAGTTCCAGAAAACGGCTAGGTGCTCTATGCCGAAGTAAATCAGTCATCAGTGGGTTTTCAAGGCACATCCGATGTCCGATGCGCTTGGCGCTGACATGTCTGCACAGTTGGCAGACAGCTGGCCAGGAAAGTGCACCAGCTGCAAGGCGAATCTTCTCCGTCACCGCTGTCTGCCACGTGGATGCCTAAAGATAACGTTACGAATTCCTGCAATACCTTGATCGCAGTCTTTTCTTTAGTCCCGTCCACGGACATGCCCTATGCATTGTTCACGCTCGCCCACAAGATCAGTCTGCCAAGCCCTCCGAGGCAATCCACCACCTCCTCCTTCCTATCCGCATGTCTTGTTTTCGTGAGATGAACCCGGCTCTTTCCCGTCTGTTCTTTTTCAGCCACGCGCGTGACGCAAAGGGGGGATAGCAGGGGACAACAGCATGACCATCGTGAACGACTTCGCTCAGCTCCCTGCTCCTTGAATCACCAGCTTTGTGTGTGGCCCCAGTCAACATCTGGCCGCACATTGAGTGAGGGCCTGTGAATAGCACGCAGCTTTGCGGTGCTTGTCCATTCGTTTCTCCCCCTCTCTCCTTGATAACTGCCTCGTATATCTAGTCGTTGTCGCTCTTTTCTGCCCATCAGCTCTTGTTTTGTCTCCCTCTCCGCGGTACCTTTCATCCATTCGTTTTGGCTGCCATGGTAGACATGTCATCAACGCAGGTTTCATGCGGAAGAAAGCGAAGCTTGCTTCGAACTTTTGGGTCTCGCAGGCGACGTAAAGACTTTGCGGTGTCTGCATCAATTCAAACGGAAGGTATGTGTGTCCTATTCCCTTTCAGGTGCCGGTGTTGATAACCAGTGACTCAAGCAACATCATTGACACCGACGAAGCCAATTCACGAATCCACGGAAGAAAACATCTCTCGGTACTCACCAAGTCAGCCAAAACAATCCGTCTCAACGCCCCTGAAAAGGAACGATGTCTCGTGCGCTCGTGTGAGCAAAACTCCATTTTCAGACGGCTTGCAGGCTGGGACGCCTTCCAAGCGTTCGCCTGACTGTACGAGAGATGCCTGCAGATTCCCTGTTTCTCCTTTTAGAATGCACCCAGTCATGGTTCCTCGAACATCACAGATCAACCAAGACTCGGAGAGTTCCGCAAATAGAAGGAACTCGATGGCCACATGTCGATCTAGCGAAACTAACCATCCTACACGACGATACACGACGAATTCTGTGCAGTTGAGGGACACTGTTGACATACTGAGATTGCTAGACGACTCAATTTACAGCCCGGAGAAGGATTCTACACCCTCAGAAGAGCCGAACATGGCCCTGCCAATGCCCTTGATGGAGACACAAAGGGGGTTCATTGGACCGAGAAGCTCTTCAGTGAGAGCCTTGAGAAGGCAAGTTCACCCGGCGAGCGCCGAAGAGATTAATGCCAAGGTTGCGGAGATGATGGCGGCAATGGATGCCTTGAAGCCTAGCACGCCAACAAGAACAGCGACAGATTCAAGAGCACTGGCTCAAGTAGCTCAATCAAAGGGACTCGCAAAGTTGTTGGGAAGACTACATAGCAAATCAGCCAGCCCTGACAATGAAGCCCTGAAAAAGCGAAGCAAAACTGGAGCAGGAGATGGAGACGCCCCTCTGGCAAAGTCGGCAAGTCAATCAGACAAGAACCAGTCATCGATCAGCTCTACCGAGATTCGGTTGAATGAAGACCAGAATCTCAACAGAAACAAGGTTCAACAAATAATTGGAGGAAAGGTGATTCAAAAGCATGCAAACTCAACCTTGGTCAGTGGCAACTCCGATTCGTTCGTCACGACTGAGTGTAGGCCAGGAGAGGACCGGCAAGTGGCAGAATCAAAACGAGCGCATGGCACCCGACGAATGTCTTGGCCGTCGGCGAACCCATTTGACACTGAGGAAGACTTTGAATGCGACCTTGACCAAGGCATTCTGCACGCGTCTCCAGCTGGCTCGTCAACTCCACGCATTCGGATTCATCGAACCTCGGATTCTACCCTGAGTGAGTATTCTATCAAAGACTTGAGTGGAGCGAGTCTGGGCCAGGTGAATCTGGCAAAAGTGGTTCAGATCGGCAAAAACGACAATACTAACAAATGGATTCGTCAATTGAACTTCGGGCCAGCCGCCGACAAGAGGCATTCTCCTAGAGAGCTTCCGAGCCAGAACGACGACGAAGGGACTGCCAAGAAGCACCCATCACCTAGCAAGAGGGACCTGGAGGAGCTTGAAAAGGTATTTCGGCAGTATGAGCTGCCACAAGGAACATACGAAGATGGCGGCGTGGACGAGCTGGCTGCGAGTCGAACGGTCCTATCTGTTAAAGACCGGAACTAGAAGCTTCGAAAGGATGTAGAAGGCAGAAGCAGCATTGTGCCTCCATTACCGCCTCGTGCTTCGACTTGTTCGTCGCGAGTTTTGCGACCGCTGGGCCAGACCAATACAAGACCGAGGACCAAGCTCCGACTGGCCTCCAAGTACAGACCTGCCGACGCATGCGCTGATGAAGATGACGAGTTGCTGTAGGAGTTGAAAAGGCACTGGACGGTGGAGTTTTCGAGTCGCGCCTGATGAAGGACAGTTGGATGTGCTCATGGATACAGTGTATGGCTGGAGATGCTCGGGTGTTGCGGAAGAGTAGACAATAGGACTGTCAGGGGGAGCTCTCCCTGACAAGGACATTAGGGTACCGCAGGAAAGGAAGACTACAAGTGATATTCTATAGCTGAAGCAAAGCAGAAAAGTATGCGTAGCAAATGATTTGTAATGGCAACAGGCTGACGCTCTGAGAATGCACAACAAGTCGTGAGTCGTGAAAGGGACCATGAGCAAGAGATGTCCTGTCGCGGTTTGCACGCACGTCCAAGGCACAAACTTTTGGGTGCTGAACGTTGGGGAGGAGAGGAGAGGGGGGAGTTTAAGATGAAATAAGTATGCTATTATGTAGTCTAGAACTCTACAGTAGTCTACATCAAAGGACTGTATGTAAGAGTAGTGGCTTCAACCAGTAACATGTATGCATCATGAAATGGAGATGGAGACCGGGCCAGTCTGGGTGCATGCAATGTCCTTGGGCCCACGACCTTGGGGGGCGCAGGAGGTGGGGACATTTCCGACGCCGCCTCTACATGTAATGAAAAGTTGGCGTCAGCATGTTTGCCGGATGGGGGGATCATGGCGAGCGGGTGAGGCAGGCGAGGTACGTACGCTAGGCCGTCCTCATCATGGAGGACGTTGATGCGGTATTCGGAGCCGTCGGTGCCGGGGAGCAGCTGGAAGTAGTACTTGGAGTCGCGGCCGCATTCCGTGGCGTGGGGGGGGGGTTCGGGAAGACGGGGTTGTCGACGTAGCAGGTGAGCCGGGTGGCGTTGCGGCCCGAGAGCCTGAAGCTCACGGCATCGATGGTGCTTTTGTTGTTGGCGTCGGTGACCTTGCGGATGTAGAGTTCCTCGATGGTGATGTTCTCGCTGGCGGCGGAGACGAGGGAGGCGGCTGCGAGGCCGAGGATGGTGGAAAACTTCATTTTGGCCGGAGCTGTGTGTTGCGGTTGGGTTGATTGATTGAATGAGGACGCGGTGAAGAAATCGACGAGTTGAGCTGGGGGGACATGATATTTATGTGTGTGTGTGTGTGTGTGTGTGTGTGTGTGTGTGTGTTGCCGGATTCCTGAGTCATGATCGTATTGCTCGGTTGGAACAACTGTGCCGGCCCGGTGCGTTGCTATTATAATTTCCGCATTATGAAGTGTTATTGCATCATGATGATAATGATGACTACCGCCTTCACACCCGAGTTCCGACATTGTCAGTTACGTGAAGAGGATCAGGCCAATGACGATGCCTGCCCAGCGCGCCCAGCCCAGCCCGCAGAGCCGGACCCATTCTCGCCTTACTAGATTTATAATCAAAATAGCAGACTTCGGTAAGAAATATATAACCTGTTCGAGTTCTCATATGAGAGTTCCCACCAGGAGCCTTGGCCAAGAGAGCAAGAAGATTACTAAACGGCCCGCAAAACGTTTCTGGCCTCGTATTCCACGCGATCATGACGTATGTAAATTATGTATGTGACTGGGTGGGGAGGGCAACGTTGAGGTGACTGACTGGGACTTGGTGGTCGTTGAGCTTGGCTTAAATATGAGCATGGCCCGGCATCCGATCCATCTGCCAATCAGTACAACAAACTGGGATAGAGGCAGGAGCAAAAGTCCAAGTAGCTTCCCATCCAGGCAACCCATTCAACTCCAATGTTTCAATAACAGTAGTACCAGAGCTGACGTTCGACAGCCAGTTCTGCGTCAAAATTTCCGAGCTGTTCAAAAACTGCATCAACAATCTTCAACCACCGCCGGTGGAGCTTTGTGATGAAGTGCGCCTTGGTATAGTCCCAGTAGTCTGGATACCATCCAGAGGTTTCCCAGTCAATGATTCCTGAAAGCCTTCCATTATGCATCATGATGTTTCGCATGTTCAGATCCCCGTGCGTGAAAACAATTCGATGTCCGCTGCTGTGTGCCACATTTGGTAGTGCGCCGCTTCGGAGATTGTCGTTGAATTCGTCCTCGTTCACAAAGGGTCCGAAAAAGTCTCCCCGATCCTCGTCGTAGTCCGACCCAGTGATGAGTCTGCCGTCGTAACATGCCTTGCCGAGGGAGTCTGTAATTGCGTATTCTGGTGAAACCTCCTTCGGTATCGCTCGCAGCTCCGAGAGGCCTTTCTGTAGATCGCCAAGCAGAGTTGTCACCTCGTCATGACTGAGGGTGTCGATACACCAGCCCAGAGGAACCCCGCAGACTGTGGTAGTCAGAAGGTAAGAGTTCTCCGAATCCGATGCAAGATCCAGGGCGCTGGGAACGGGAATGTTTGTGTGGCGTCTTACAAGTTGCAGTGCAGCAAACTCGTTGGCCAAGCTTCGGTGCCACCTCGTGCGGGTGGTCTTGAGATAAAGGCCGAACGGCAGCCGTTGTACCTTGAGGCTGCAACTTGTCCCATACATGTGAGCTCCCAGAAAGGCGAGGCCTTGGTAAGCTCGTATGCGGACAAGAGCTGGCACCAGCCGCCAGGCTATTGCGACGGCAGTGGCACCACGCTCCGATAGAAATCGCCAAAGTGAAGCAGTTGGCCCATTGCGGACTGTCTTGGGTCTCTTGCAAGCGACTTCTCGAGCGACACCAGTCCACCGGATAGGATTTGCGAATTGCGACAGAATTTGCAATGCAGAAGTGTCCGGGTTATCTACATGAGAAGCAGTGCAGTCTGTGAAATGAGCAGTCCGACGCACTGGAACCTTCTCTACGATGGATGGCAAAGTTGGGCCGCCAATCGTGCTAGTGGAAACAAGGTACTGGAGGTCTGTGAGCTTGTGAACGCGCGTGAAGACAGGCGGGTGAGAACTGAGCACCGAGAACAAAAGAAACAAACCCACCTTCAAACCTTGTCCGAAAGTAAAGTGAAAGAATCCCTGCGCTAGCGCTGCAGCCGCAGATCTGCGGACAAGCCAATGGCTCTGCTGGGGGTTCAAACTTGCTGCTTTCAACAATAGCCAGTCCAGCAAAGAAGGACCGATGAAGATGCCAAGGAGTTCATGCAGTTCCTTGTCAATCTGGAATCCCTCAGTCGGGAGCAGAGGCACCACGACCAGCGGGTCCCAGACAGAATTGCCAAGTCCAGTGATGCAGCATTTGGCACGGTCTCGTTTTCTTATCGTCGAAATGATGGTTTGGTCACGAGACCGATGTCTTGAGCCATCATATGTAACTACTCATCATCATCAGAACGACGCTACCAAGGTACTTTGGCTGGACGCACATACACACGGAGATCAATCGTTTCCAATCGGATAAAAGCGTGGCTAGATCGAGACCGTCTCCCTCCGCAGAGCATCGTCCAAGTATGTAGCGGGCCGTCTGCAGAGGGTCTATCGAGTCTAGAAGAAAGCACTCGAGTAGCTGCCCATCTGGGTACTCGAGGTCGACGCATCGGACGAGTTCCAGCACTCTTCCGGTTTCGCTCTTGGCCGTGGTATCCGCCATGGCGAACGTGCATGAATTATTATTGTGGTGCTCAACTTGTTGCAAGCGGGGCTCCTGCGCCCTGGAAAGGGGAACGGAAGACGGATCAACCCTCGCGACCGAGACAAAAAAACCCCCCCCCCCACGAAGATTGACACAAATCGAAACTCGGACAACATGATTTGCAAACCGAGTACATTTATTCGCAGACACGAACGACAAGGAGCGTGCGCCATGGAAGCTGGGTATATAGATGACAACTCCATCCCTCTCCTCATACAATCCAACCGCCTGCCGGAAAGGCCAAAAAAAAAAAAAAACCATTCCCATCATGAAATGCATAACCATCAAACAATCGCTTCGTCGCCATTCCCCTCAGTAACGCGCGCGGTGAGACCCACGGCCATCCGTCCCGTGCATGCGCCGCGTGCCAGCCGCCTGGTAAGCCGTTAGCACAAGCTAGCACAAGCTCCGAGTTTATCGTGGAGGCAAGAATCAAAAAAAATCATACCTTCAGGCCAGGTCGGCGGGTCAGACTCCCCCGAAGCTTCATCAACGCCCCGCTGACTTTGTCGCCAAAGCTGGCCTTGCGCTTCTGGTGGTGGACGGGCTGTCGGCGGCTGAAGAGGCCGCGGTGGCGGTGGTGGTGGTGGTGGTGGTGTGGCGGGTTCTGCGTCCGAAAGGCATGGTTTGGATGATTTTGAGTCGTGGATGTTGTATGTAAGAGTGATTGAGTTATGTCAGAGTTGGTTGTGCGTTGATTGATCCCTACTTGAACGGTCAAACCGCTGCTATATATACCAATGCCAATGTGCACATGCAGGCTTCACTCCAGCGCTGCCAGAAACTTGGAACCCGTCCCTTTCTCCCTTTCTTGCATCATGACGAGGTCCTGCGAATTGTGGCTGGTGTACGGACTGCGGAGTAGGTGATGTCATCATTGTGCGGACTGTGGCTGCGAGTGACGACGTCGTTGCAGATCCCGTGGGCGTTTCTTGGTTCTGGGGTTTCTATATGCGTGGGAATGATGCAACATGGTGATGCAACATGAAGGGTGAGGAATGCAAGCCCAGGGAACATCAGGTTAGGCCCAAGCTCAAGATCAAGCTTCTTCTACGAATTATCAAGCGGCTGCCCGGGACGGCGCCGAGATGACCAAGGTTGAAGAGGGACAAGAGGGACAAGAGGGACCTTGTGGGGATGAAGGGCCGGGACGAGCACGGCGGGGGCGAGAGGGCTAGAGGGGGGGCCTAGAGGGGGAGGCATGCATTGGAGTTGACCTTTTCGTCATTTCTGACACACGAGATAAGAAACAAGCCTCGTTCGTCCATTGGTGCCGGTCCTTCACCGCGCGGACGAGTCGAGTTTTGGCGGTGGAAACAAACATGGCACTTTCGTCCTGCATGTACGGAGTAATACGACGGAGCATGCATGTAAGATCTGCAACGACCAGACGGCCAATCCGGAGAAATAAGACGAGGCCGGGATTCCAAGATGAAAAGACGATTGCTAACGGCATCCCATCGTCCCGTCCCGTCGTGCGCAACCTCCCCAACCAACCAATCATGCGGACCAATGTCCAATAATCCATCGTGCAACCGAGCCGCAGAAAGACGGGTGCATCTGTCTGTCTCTCCTGGCTTAGCGGCAGCGGTGGAAGCCACCCGCCCCGTTCAAAGGAACAATCGTATTAAACTGACCGAGCTTCCCAATGTCCGAGTTGATGATTTCCTGCTCATACCTTTTTTTTTTTTTTTCTCCTCTCACCTCTCACAAGACCAGCCATGTTTCTCGCGCCCCTCCTCCGATGGGGATCCTTCCTCTCCATCGCCCTCGCCGTGGCCATGGCCCTTGCCCTCTCGGTCCTCTCGGCGCATCCCGAGCCCCTCGGCTTCTTCACCTCGTCGTCGCTCGGCTCCGTCGCCAACGCATCGACCTACTGCTACCGCGGGGTCCGCACCCACGACCACGACAACCCCTCGGCGCAGTGCTTCACCGTCGTCAACGGCACCTTTGCCCGCGTGTGGAGCGACGCCGCCAAGACCGAGACCGCGTCCGAGACCGAGACCGCGTCCGAGACCGAGCTCCTCGACGGCTATGTCATCCCCGGCCTGTGGGACGGCCACGCCCACCTCATGGCCTGGGGCGAGTTCCTCCACTCGGTCGACCTCTTCGCCGCGCAGAACATGACCGAGGTCCGGAGCCGGCTCAGGGCGCACCTGAGGCGGAACCCCGGCGCGGGCACGAGGGACTCCTGGCTGAGGGGCGCGGGATGGGACCAGGACCTGTACGGCGGCCGCATGCCCACGGCCGGGGACATCGACGAGGACCCGGCCCTCAAGGGCATCTTCATGATGCTGGACCGCAACGACGGCCACTGCATCTGGGTGTCCCGGCCCGTCCTGGACATGCTCCCGCCGAACATGACCGAGACGCCGGGCGGCCAGATCATCCGCGAGCCCGGCCCGGGCGTCTTCTGCGACGACGCCATGGACCCCGTCATGAAGCTGTGGCCCAAGGCCAACGACGAGACCCGGACGCGTCTCGTCAGGGATGCCATGAGGGATCTCAACAGCGTCGGCCTCGTGGGCGTCCACGACGCGAGCACCCCGCCCGACGACGTCGCCTTGTACAACAAGCTTGCCGACGGTGAGGACTGGACCGTCCGCGTATACGCCATGCTCGAGTGCGACACGCGAAACTCGTACTGTCCCGGCAACGCCACCAGGATAGCCAGGAACGATTCTCGATTCTGGCTCCAGAGCGTCAAGCTGTTCGCTGGTATATTGCCCCCCCCCCCCCTCCCCCTTCTACAAGGATGAAAAAAGAAAAAAGACACTTTTGCAAATCAAATACAACATCTAACCCAGTCAATCTCCCCCATCATCACAGACGGCGCCCTCGGCAGCTGGGGCTCCGCCATGCTAGAGCCCTACGCCGACAAGCCCAACTCATCCGGCACTCTCCTCATCAACTCGACGGCCATGGCCAACCTCACCAAGACCTGGGCCCAGGCCGGCTTCCAAGTCAACGTCCACGCCATCGGCGACCGCGCCAACCGCCAAGTCATCGACGCCTTCGTCGCCGCCCTCGTCCACGTCTGCCCCGAGGCCGCCCCGGACAACTACGAGGCCCTCCGCATCTGCCAGGTCAAGCACCGCTTCCGCATCGAGCACGCCCAGATCGTCCACCCGGACGACCAGGCGCGCATGCACCGCATCGGCATCATCCCCTCGGTCCAGCCCACCCACCCGACCGACGACATGCGCTTCGCCCAGCTGAGGATCGGGCCCGCCCGCACCGCCGACCGCGCCTACCGCATGCGCTCCTACATCAACATCGCGCCCCTCCTCGGCAGCGATTTCCCCGTCGAGCCGCCCAACCCCTTCCACGGCATCTACGCCGCCGTCACGCGCAAGAACCCCGCCACGGGCCGAGGCTTCAACGGCTCGCCAGACGGCTGGCACACCGACGAGGCCCTGACCTTTGACGAGGCCCTCTGGGGCTTCACCGGCGCCACCGCCTACGGCGCTTTCCTCGACGGTAGAGCCGGAGTCATCAGGGACGGTGCCTTCGCTGACTGGCTTGTCCTCGACGAACCAATCGAGGATATCCCCATCGAGCACCTCCGCACTCTCAAGGTCAGGGAGACGTGGGTTGCCGGCAAAAAGGTCTACGCGAGAGAAGAAGTAACGGAAGCCCCAAAAAGTTGAAAAATTCCTGTACTTGTGTAAAATGCTCTTGTGATTTATGACCCGTCATGTTAATCACGATTAGTCTTGGTCCATCATCTTCAGGGAAAATCTCACTTCTTCTGCATTTGGCCCATTGCTTTTTTTTCATTCTCCTTCATTCTTATTTCAACCATCTTCGTGGCGAGTAGAACTAACTCCATACATGCACCATCATTTTGCTGGCAGTTGCAAGTTGTGTCTCTCCCAATTCGGATCATGTAGAAACTTTCCTCGCACAAATGCCCGAAGACGAAAGACAGGCCTCGTCCATTCAATTTTCATCCATGGCCCATCAGCGGTGCAAAAAAAAAAGAAAAAAAAATCTCATAACAAACGAAAAATCTCGAAACATATGTGTCCTTCGAGGACAGCAACCATCATAACACCTGGCCTGGCCCAAGCTACTTTATATACCTTCCCGTCGTAAATGTGTGTAGTTTGAACCGCTATGATCCATCAACCTTTTTCCTTCATGCTTCAAGCTTGACATCTCGAACTATCATTTGTCCGCTTAATCTCACCTTTCTGCAATCCACTTGGTCTCAAACCACTTGGCAAACTTGACTGTGGGAACGTCTACCGCCCTCCAGAACACATCCGCCCACCAAATCACAGTTGGGATGCAAAACATGGCACCCAGCACAAAGCCAGCGTTGTACCAGTATCCCTCAACTCCTGTCAGTCCATATGCCATCTTCTCCCAGTGGTAACCAACTGTATGCATTGCTGGGCCGTGCATAAGGTACAAAGCATATGAGATCTTGCCCAAGTATTGAACCCCGGCTGAGTTGAAGAACCACTGCCAATTGCGGGAGTGACCAACAGCAAGGACAAAAACCACCGCACCTATAGATTGCCAGTATCGGTACTGTTCTTCCGTCCACCACTCAGGGATAAGTGAAGTCAAATACACCCATCCTGGAGCCACCTCCCCTCCATCGTCGGGCTGCGACATCAAATATAAGCCCAAGAGACTGACCAGGGCCCAGAAAACCCCCTTAAGAAGGCTTTGTGGTCTAGGAGTTTGCTGCTTCTCACTTTGAGGGAGAGCGGGAGGCGAAACGTGCGCTCCACGAATATGGTCCATCTCCGCGAGCAACATGCCGCAAAAGAACAAGCATAGTTCCCATCTCGAATGACGATAAGTGAACCACATGATGCCGCCGACAGTTAAAAATCTGAGGCTGGTTCGAAGTCGGGCAGTGCCGATGATTGTGAGGAAGAGATAGAGGGAGCATCGAAATTCCAGGGGAATCGTCCATAAGTGTACATCGTACGCTGGGAAGCACACTGTTAGCAAATAGCTGGCGTTTTGACGATTTCGATTCTCACATGTAGATCCACCAAACTTATCCCAGCCAAAGACATGAACGAAATTGTACATATGAATAACCCAGTCTCTAAACTGAGCATACGAGGATTCCATGGGGCTGGGATGAGGCTCGACAACGTTCTTCATATACGTGCGATCTTCGGCGAATTCCCTCGTCCACTCGTAAGCTCCGACTCGCAAAAGGCAGACAATCATGAATGTGGAGATGGCAGTCGGTAGATAGAGTCGTATACCTCGGCGAAAGGTCAAAGAGCTCATGGTAGTCGCAAAGTCGGAAAAGGCTCCATTGCGAATTAGTTTCAGCGGCCGATATGACAACGCATACCCCGAGATGACGAAAAAGATACAGACGGCGGGAGGCCCCTGATACCATAGCCTCAAAAGAGGAAGTTTCAAGAAGTGATAGTTGTCTTCCTCAGTGCCCCAGGTTTTGGCAATGGTGAAGGCTTGATAGAAGTAGTGGCAAAAGAAGACGGTGAGAGCAGCGAGCCCTCTCATGCCATCCAAGTATGCCGTCGGGGCTAGTTTAGGAGGGCATATTTGTTCTCGGGTATGTCCTCTTTGCAGAAAGCTCGGTATAAGAAAGACGACGCCTCGTATAAATAGTAAACGCCAAGACGCAGAAGGTAGTCGATTATAGGAAACCGTAAATGCAGAGTGCTTGGGATAACTTGGCAACTTGACCCTGACGTGACATTGTGATTCGGTGTCACTGATGCTGACATCACTTTCGAATTCAGTGATAGGTCGCTCATCTAAAAGTCCCTTTTTCTCTTCGTGAGAGTGAGTATGCACTAATTTATCGTTTTCCGTCATTTTCCTGCAAAGGGAACAGTGTCGTCCATGTATGGATCGTCATATATTGAGAGTCGAAAGTAAAAGGCAGTAAAGGAGAAGTACAAACTAAAAGAAAGGACCGAAAGGAACAAAAGATTTGAAGGGTATCGAAGGAAAGGGAGAAAGAGAAAAAGAGACAAAGAGAACAAGAAAGACGAAACGTCAAGGGCCACAGGAGCGAGATCTAGATGCGGCACTAGATTTTGACACTCTCGACCCGAGCACTTGAACACCGCAGGTTCAGTTCAAAATGCACTGGAAGAGGCAGTCAGTTCGTCCACCCCAAATTTTCTTGTGACAGAAACCGTAGCAAGAAGTGAGCGGGGACAGTGCTCGAGGAGAAATGGAAGAGGGCAGATCAACAAGGTTGACGGAAGAGCGGAGTGAGCAATGACAACGCTGCAAATCGTCCTGTTGCTACGTTTTCATCCATACAGTGTGCAGGAAGGATACTGAGAAAGAATGTCAATGTGAAAACACTCAAGACCGTGCAGCCACTCCCCCTGCCATCACCTGTTCGCAGCTGACCACGGACGTGTAAGATTACAAGACCGCATATTAGGCAGCTCCGCATGGAGTGCTCCTTCCTCAGACTCTCAGATGACCAGAATGACGTCTCCCCGCCCACCACGTTTGAGACGGAGAACTCCGACTGGCCAACAAAGCAGACATACATATTAACGATAAAAGTCGTCGAAGAAGAAGGACGAGCGAGGCGGAGATTCGCAATGCACAGGCATCTTCGTGGAAGGAGCGTTATTGACACCGTGCGTATCCCCTTTGAGTGTGCGAACACCTCAGGCGGGTCGCGGGCCCACAATCCTTCCTGGATACACCGATTTTTTTATTGAGGCAAATACTCCTTGGTGCCCTAGGCTAAAAAAGGTAGCTAGACTTCTATTGTTGAAGGATTCTCTAGTAAAATCAAGTACTCTTTATCTGCCTTACCCTTTATCTGCCCATAATAATAATTATCCCCATTAGCCTAAGCCCCTATCCGTACTCCGCCTGAGGTCCTTCGCACACTCACTGAGAGTCAAAGGGATGTGGAGTCACTGTTTCGGCCAAGTTGCAGGTGTCAGGCAAGACGGCATCAAAACGACACGAACACATGGGGCAGGAGGAGCCCACAGGAAGCAGATTGACTTCTTCATGTCGTGCAATACGCGGGTCTGGCTCTGTCGCTGTAACAGGCAAACGCGGAGCTCCTCGATCTTGACGTGTTTCAAAAAATTGCCCTGCTTTGGGTTCATGTCGTTTTGGCCTGCAGAGGTCGGCGACTTTCTGTAGTTCGTTTTCTATTTTTGTCCGCTTCTTCCGCGAAACATCTCGTGTCTCCCGGAGGCTCAGACATACTAGCATATCTTCCAACGTCACCACTAGCATCTTGCATCGAAAAGAAAAGATCTGTGGCTTGTTGCCCATGCTGGTCGATATGACTTGGTTCGTTGCCAAAATGCCTGCCCCATTGATGTTGGTTCAAAGGCAAGTTGTTGTGCAGCACAAACACAGTTGTTGTTTGTCCATCCAAACACATCAGCCACGATGCACTTGATTCACTCTGGCCTTGATCGGTCGTTCATGCGGATTAGACACAGCAGCTTTATCTTTAGCTGCTCCATAGAACGTCCGTCCCGCACCCTCCCCCTCTACACCGGCCAGGCAATCCTCGTGGCAGAACTAATGATACAGGCACGCTTTGTGGCTGGGTGTGCCCGTAAAGATCCACTTCATTTTCGGGGTTTTGCCTGTGCGTTATTGCTCCCTCCCTCATGGACACACTTGTGATCTTTTATTTTCTTTCGGTTCTCATCCGTTGCTATATCTTCTGCAATAATGGTCGAATTTGCCCGGCACTCGCCCGATCTCTCTGCGCGCCAGTTGGCCAAAAAAAAAGTTCTAAACCATCGATCAACATGCATGCGATCTCACCATCAGATAGAGCATGTCCCCTCCTATTTGAAACACCAAAGCTTGTTGCCCGTACCAAAGAACTTTGGCATTTACGCAAGGGCCTTATTGGCTCAAACACCCTCCCGCTGCAGGGCAGGCGACGACAACCCCTTGACGCTCCATCCCGTCGATCGTCGTCTCTCCGCGACGTTTCAAGCTTTGAACCCACGGGCAAATGCCTATTTTGAAGACTGGCTTGTGACAACTCTCCAGAGACTACCCACATCTTCCCGAGTAAACATTGCTGTTTTCGCGGGACACAAGACGCTAAAGCTCAGCGGGCACACGACCATCTACTTGAGCATGCATATTGCCGTAGAGAAACATCAGGGTCCCCTCGCTTCCTATTGCCGGACCTCAACTGTGACATAGTCCGATGTTCGAGGCCCTGGCACGCCAGACAATCCAAAATGCATGACATTTATAGAAGAATTGATGTCTATTTTCCTAATGGCCCAGCACACATTTATGCTCCTTCCGAATTATCCCCCATATGCCGCGGGTGATGCTCCGATTCGGGTCGCATCGCTTTCATGATACGTCGTGTTAATATGAACAGCCCACTGTATATAAATCCTATCATCCCAATTGCATAATCCAAAAGAACGCCGTCGTAAATGCCTGATGATTCATTTTTCTTGCTCTCTTTTTTCAGTTTCCCGGCTTTTACAAGCCATCTAGTTTTCAAGCCAATCTAGGAACTGAGGTGTGAAGTAGCTGACAACAATGGTGGCACCTGCCCGCAGAATGCTTTCGGTGGCTTCAAAAGCCGCTGCTTTAAGATCAAACACACCAGCTTTGGCAGCGGCGTGAATCATGGAGTATTCACCGCTGACTTGGTAGGCAGCAATGGGGAGATCCTTGCCCAGCTCCTTGGCGTCACTGATGATGTCGAGATACTGTCCCGCGGGCTTGACCATGATGACGTCCGCGCCTTCGTTGAGATCGCGAATTATAGCACGGCGGGCGAGTCCTCGTCCGCTGGGTGGCAGCTGGTAGCACTTGCGGTCTCCAAAGGAAGGAGAAGAGCCGGCCGCGTCGCGGAATGGGCCGTAGAGACAACCGGAGAACTTGGCAGAGTAAGACATGAGGGTCGTCTTGTGGGCGATGCCCTCCTCGATAAGCTTGAGCTTGATGGAGCGGATACGTCCGTCGTTCATGTCAGAAGGGGCAACGCAGTGCGCGCCAGCCTTGGCGTAGGCAATGGCCACGTCGGAGATGCGGTCGACGGACAGCTGGTTGTTTAGGCTGCCGTCGTCGCGAAGAATGCCGCAGTGTCCATGGGAGGTGTACTCGCAGAGGCAGACGTCTGTGCAGATGTACATTTGTGGAAAGCGACGTCGAATGAGGCGGATGGCCTGGATGACGGGACCTTCAGGATCGTCGGCAGCGCTACCCAAGACGTCCTTGGTGCCGGGCTTCATGGGAACGCCGAAGAGCATGACTGATCGAAGTCCTTTGCGGACAAGGGGTTCGAGGTAAGAAACGAGCTTGCCGAGGCCGAGCTGATACTGGCCGGGGAGAGATGCGACGAGGTTCATGTCGTCTTCGCGGTCGGTAACGAAGATGGGGTAAATGAACATGGACTTGGTCAACTGGCGCTCAGCCTGCCATGAGCGAGCCAACGAGTGGTAGTAACCGCCGTGAAGCTGGCTGCCAATGTCGCCAGATATGCTCACGCTCGTGGCAGCAGTGCTGGTATAGGACATGGCTCGAGAAATGTGCGAAGTTCGGTCATCAATTGTTGAAACGGACGGGGGCGGGGCCGGGCGGCGAGGCGCATGGTTGCCATCGCGGAGAGTGAGGTCCTGAACGAGACTGGAGAAGGACATTTGTGAAGGTTTGAAGATGAATTGTCGCTCAATCGTAGTTGTTGGGAGAAGATGAACAAGGCGATGGGTGCGGGCTCACACGATGTGGCAACTTGCGACACCAGACGACGCAGGAGGAATCGCAATGGCTGGCAAGCTGAGATGGGAAACAACACCGATATTCCCTCTTCTTCTTCTTCCTCTTCTTCTTCCCTGGTGGAGGGGAAATTGGTGTCTCAATCAGGGTGATTGGGAACTGAAGAGTGTCTGCTTGTTATTGAGAAAAAAGCGAGGAGCGGGTGGCGGAATGAAGAAGAAAAGGGAGGTGAGAGAAATAGAGGTGCAAGATGCCGATTGCATGAGACGGTCATTGGCGAGAAGAGAATACGGACTAACCTGGTCAAAATTGAAGACTGGCCTGACCTCGGGTCGCCGCTCCGGGACGACTTATCGTCTCCCATTTTTATCAGGCTGTGGGCCAATAAACGATGGGGAAATACTAATGCGGGGAGATGACGACCCACCTTGGTGTCGGGTGCTTGTGATTCTGGGGGCCAGAGAGTAACTGTCGCAAAGCAATAAGGGATAATTTACGCACAAATTAGTGGCCAGTTGGCTGCGCCGTTTTTTTCGTGCAACAGTAACAAGCGCACAAGCGGGTGGATGTGGATGGGAATCTCGGATGCAGATGAGCCGTGGCAAGGGCTTCGAGGCGTAAAGCTCTGGCGACGCATTGTTGGTGAGAGAGTCTGGTTAGTACCTTGGTTATGGAATCTGCTCCATCAGGCTGCCTACCCTAGCCCGAATACCATCAATGTAGGAGCAGCCCCAGGATACACAGACTTGCAAACCTCATGGATGTCGAAAATGTTCTCGTAACCTCATCTCGGTCCCCATTCATGTCGACTTGAGCAAAACGACGGGATTGAGATTAGCGTAGAAGAAACAGACATACGAAGGGTCTGTCGTTTAGATCCAGACGCTTGGTATTAACGCCTCAAGTAAGTGGTTACTTGTGCAATTCAAGTAGGTAGGCAACCCGGATCTTGGCCGCCTCTGCTCGAGGAGAACTTCTGGTTGGGTGAAGCTCAGCTGCGGCGTCGTCCCAAGCGAGGAGGATACCTGGCTGGCTTGCAAGTCATCTATCTTCCCCGAAAGGACCTGACAATTTCATGTTTGCAAGAAAATGCACAATCTGTCAGAGTGTAGACTCGAAACCATCCAGAAACCACCAGTAGAGCTTGTGGTACCAATATCTATAAAACTTGGATGGTAGCTTGATTGGAGTAACTCGATTTGTACACAAATCCGGTTTCCAAGGATTCCAACCACACCCTCCCCCCTTCTATCCCTCAACTGCCGTAAAAGTACACAGCCTAGTCTACCAATCCCATTTCTACATCTTCCACAAAAGAGATTTTATCATCGAGGCATCAGTTGCCTTCTGCATTCCTATTTTCCTTCCATCCAACAACACCGTCTATAGGCCCCTAAGAACAGTGTTATCACGCTTGTCCAACCGTGTGTATCTCTGCTTCAGGACCTCGGCAACGCTACGCCTGTCACCACTCGGCCTCTCAAACCGTTGATCCAGCGCCTTTTGCACGGGATTCAGCGCCGCCAAATCCACATGTCCAAGGGCAGTGCCCTCGCCAGTCAAACCAACTGCGGACCTGGCCTTGCCCACAGCCTCGGTAGCCTTCTCCTTGCCCTTCTCCAGCGCCGACTTGACGGCTGCTTCTGCCTCGACGGCCTTCTCGCAGACTTGCTTCTCGGCCCTTTGGGCTTCCCTCCACGCCGCTAGTCGTGCTTGCAAGGCATTGTCCTTGACCTTGGCGGCAAAATCTTCCTCCTCTGCCTTGGCCTGTTCAAAGGCCCCCTTTGCTTGGGCTTTAATCTTGCCGGCGGCGGATTCTGCGCCAGCCTTGGCCCTGTTGGCGCCCGCCTCCAGCCCGGTCTGGACCTTGGCAGCACTGTCCTGCATGGACTCACCGAACGCCGTGGACCAGAGAGACGCGATGGTGCCTTCTAACCCTTCGCGGACGTCTTCCCAGTCGGTGCGCTGCACCCATCTCACGGCGTTCTCGATCTCGTCGTTCCATCGATCCTTGACGACTTCGATGGCCTCGGCTCGCTTGGCGGCAGCGACTTCGGACCGGGTAGGCGGTAGCGGCTGGGGGATGGGGTCGATGAGGCTCTGGATGGCGAGGGCTTGGGTGCGCAGTGATCGGCCTTGCTCTTCGCGGTTACGCTGGTGGGCGAGCACGGATAGATACGCGATGGAGAGGGTGAGGGTGGCGCCACCAGTCTGCGCGGATAAGATTGAAATTAGCTTTTCAACGAGGAAGAAAAGGCCATGAGTACACTGGGAAGTGGAAGACTGCGTACGAAACCGGTCACGAAACCCATGGTTGGCAGGCGATTGCGTCGTTGCTCGAATTGGAGACCCGTAGCTCGGAGTTTCGAGGAAGATTATTGGTGGGCTCCGGGAGAACGAGAATAGCACCGGAGATGGGATGGAAAATCGGCGACAATGCGGTGGAACAGAGACTTGAAGGAATCAGTTTTTCATCTGCCGCAGCTCATGATGCGCAGCGAGCTTCAATTTGAGCGCAGAAGCCACGATGCAGTGAGTCAATTGGCACGTGGTGAGAGGGAAATGATTGTGCTTTTTGCCCCGAAATGCTCGGTTGACGTAGTGTCTTGACAGTTCCCAGGGTACGCTTCGGCGCGCCGCCGCCTGAGAGCCAGTTTTTTTTTTTCTGAGCCAATCCCGTGTCTGCATCGCCCACCGCCTGCCCGAACCAGCCAACACAACGCAGACAGCGGTCCCTTTTCACGGGATTGGCAAAAGCTCATCGAACCGCTCATCGGGAGCAAGCAAGCAATTCCCGTCTGTTTGTTGCATTCGATTTCGAATCAGAGTCTCTGAAAAAGAAAAAGAAAGCCATCATGGCCGGTGGTCTCGTCAAATACCGGCATCTCAGCCGCGACTCATCCGCCAGAAAGGCCCTCCTGCGCGGCCTCGTCACCCAGCTGGTCCAGTACGAGCATATCCAGACGACACATGCGAAAGCAAAGGAGGCCCAGCGACTGGCAGAGAAGCTGATCACGCTGGCCAAGAAGAACAATGAGCCGTGCAGAAGATCGGCTCAGGGAATTCTTTACGTATGTCACCGATCTCACAAGACGGATCGGCCTTGTCCCGCAATGAAGTCTGATGGTCGGTCCGCGGCGAGGGATTCAAAAGCCAACTAATTATACCTGTCGCAGACACCGCATATCCTCCTGCCCAAACTATTTGGCGAGCTACGAAACAGATATCTCACCCGAGAAGGCGGCTACACACGCGTCACCCGCACAGAACCCAAAAACACGTACGACCAGGCAGAGAGCTCCATCCTCGAATTCGTCGACGGCCCCAAAGATTCGCGGTTCATGATGACAGCAAAGACGATTGCGAGGGACCGTCTTCTGGGCCGGGAACCTACAGCGTTGACAATGCAAAACGCGAAGAAGGTGACGCAGTTTAGAGGACAGAAGGACCTGGACGACATGGTGGAGAGATTTGTGGCACTGCAGGCGGGAGAATCACCAGTGACGGCGGATGATACGGCGGATGAAGGGCATAGTAAAGAGGCGGCTGAGATGGCGCATCGGGAGAGCGCCAAGGTGAAGGGGCTTATGGGTGATGGTGCGCCCGAGTCGGCGAAGAAGGTGATTGACCTGAAGAGGTAGGCTGGCGAGCTAGACGGGCGACTGGGCTATGGAAATGAAGAGGATGGCTTGAGCAAGCGAGAGGGGGTGCGTTGCCGTGTACAAAGAATTAAGAAAGTTTACGTTGTAACTATATATCAAGATCATGACAACAAACAGCACATCTGAATGGCCGTCTCATTTCGTTACCGCGGACTGATCAAAGCTAAGACGGAATTTTATGTGATGGAACATGCTGCCCAATACTATGCAATGTAGTCTTTTCCCTCACAATGTCAAGATATGCAATCATACAAATTCGAATGTATCACCACGTTCTTGAAGCATCTTGCCCACCCTCTTTGACCCAACGATTCTCTCCAACTTCATCACATCATATTTGGAAAACATAACCCTGGCAGTTCCCTGGCCCGGCTCAATCTTAAGATCCTGCTCGCTCTTGCCCAAGAAGTCACCCGCAATCTCCCGATAAAAGATGTGATTATCGGGCAATCCGTAGAAAATCACGCGTTGCACCCCGCGGAATTGGTACCGTCGGAAATGGTGCGCTCGTTCCGTATACAAGAGCACCCGGTGACGACCAGATAAGAAATGCGAGCGGGCCCGCGATGCATCCGGCACATCAGTGTATTCCGAGACGGCGCCAAAGGTGACATTGCTCATGATCGCCGAGTTGGCAAAGTAGTTTCGGACACGCACAAAGTCCAGGTAGGATGGGATGAAGAGCAGCGTTCCTGACGCGTCTTTGGCCCTCTTGACGAGGGTGGGCACGATGGCCGAAACAAAGTATTCGAACCTGGCGTCGGGGTCCTTCTGAACCGAAGGGGACTGAAACCGGGAAAACGTCTGCTTGGCCTTGATGCCCAGCTGCTGGATCATGCCTTGGTACTCGGGCTGCAGGCGAATCTTGCCAGCCCAGTTATGGCAGTACAGTCGTTGCAGTTCCGCCAACTCGGGGGTGTTGAACGCCGACAAGACGATCGTCTGTCTAAAGTACTTGGCCCAGTCCTCGAGGTACCACGTTCGAAGACGACTGAAGTCGCAACCGTGGGCATCCTTGGGCTGCAAGTTGAGATGCTCAAATATGTACTCAACGTGTTCCCAGTTCTGCATGAGCAACGCATCGGCCTGATCGACTATGACCATCTCAATGGAGCTCAGGAAGTCATAGTCGGGCTTCTTCTTTTCCTCCTCGGAGCCAATGGCCATGCGAAGACCGAGGGGACTGGCGAATAGAATGTCCGAGTTGTAAAATTGGGAAAAGTACTTGATGGTCTTGCGGGTGAACTTGACGCCAATGCGGAACATGTCGTCGTCATTGCCTTCGAACAGATCTTTGAAATCTTCTGGTCTGTCTTCACCAAAATTGTTCTCCTTTTCAATGTACGACTCGTCGAATCTCTTGCGATTTTCTTGTTGAGCGGGATCGCACAGGTCCCTGATGATGTTGACCATTTTGGCGCATGAGTTTCTTGTCGGTAGAAGGAAAAGGACTTTGGGACGAGTGAAGCCCTGGTCGCGTAGCTCTAACTCTGTGTCTTCTCCGTCCCTGGCTAGCTTGTAGTTGTTCTTGATGACACGGTCTCGTGTTCTAAAAATTGTCAGCAAATTAGTTGCGAAGTGCATGATATTGGCGAAAGAAGATGAGTCACTTACTTGAAGACGTGGTTGAGTGCGTGCAGACAAGCCGCTTGTCGTAACTTGCCTGCATTCTTCACCGTTCTGTCGCAGTGGAAGATATCCCTGTATCCAAAGAGAAGCGGAAGAATTGCCCTTTCGGTAGCATCCAGCTTGTTCATCTTCTTGGCTGCCATCTCCTGTAGTTTCTGCTTTAATTTCAGCCCCTCCAGCCCACAGGGTTGTGTTACTCCCGCTTTACCACTGCTGCTGCTGCTAGGTTCCCCAGAATCAACTGCCATCATTGTCGCACGTAATGTCTGAATGAGAGCTCTACTTGTCGTCCAGCTCTCATCCTTGATAGCCTTAATGGCTTTGTTGACTTGTGAGTCGTCCGGATGTGCAAAATGTGTGTCAAACGGATCAGATAGGTCCTCGTCATCTTCAGAGTCAGGCTCATCCTCTTGCTCTGCATCTTCTGCTCCATCAGCTTCGTCAATGTCCTCTCGCTCCTCGCCGTCACTGCCGTCACCGGCGTCCATTTCTTCGTCTGGTGAATCCGCAGTAGCTTGTTCTGAAGACATATTGTGTTCCAACTTTCTCCGCTTAGCTTTGTGAGCACTAGAATCGTTGAACCTTTGCAAGAGCGCCATATATGGGCGCACAGCGGGCTGTCCCTCCTCATCTCCAGAACCGCTATCATCGACATTCTCATCTTGCTCGTCATGAGAGTCAGCTTCAGATTCAGATTCGGGCTCTCTATGACAAAGTTAGCCACAGACACTACACTAGGTTCGTCGGCAGAGAAAAGAGTAGACTTACTCATCCTTGTCAGCTAAGCGATCACCGTCAAACCGCCGTGTTGGTCCCCATCGACTTGAGCCTCCTCGTCCTCTCCCTCTACCTCTACCTCTCCCACCTCGGCCCCTGCCTCCACGGCCGCGAAAGTTGCCTCCTCGTCCACGAGGTCCCATTCGAATTGTATTTTATATCAAACAGTATGAAGAAAACCACCCATCGTCGGGGGGGTGGTGAATCAGCAAGGTAAAGAAGACAAAGGCACCGGCGGGACCCGCTAAAAAAGTTGAAACTTCGCCCGCAGCCTTGCATGTGCGAGCTAGAAACGACAGCCTCGCCTAGCCACACTTATGGTGGGGTTGAGAACCACACTCAGCCACAGCTGTCTTCTTATCGTGGCTTATCAAAGCGCACACAACCCCAGCCCGGAGCCCAGCCAAACTGGTGCAAATAGAAAAATCAGCTTGGCGGGCATCGCGAAAGCACCCAAAAAAAAGAACGACCCAGATTGAAAGGCGAACCACTCCTCCTCCATCCTCCCCCTTTGCCAACCGCCGCCTACGCTCGTACGCAATACCCCTACTTCTCGACCGACCGATCGCTCGACACATATTGCCCAGTATGGCCGCCGCCGCTACGGAGCGCTTCATACATCTCGCGCGTCCTTTGACGCACTCAAATGCTGGCCTCCAGTCAAGCATTGCCCCGCTTACCGTCAACATCCAGCCCCAGGTACGATGCCATTTATCCCCCCCTCCCCCCTTGGCGAGCAAACACGATATCCACCGAGGTTGTTTCATCACGAACAAATCGAAGGACATGCGCATCATCTCTGTCATCCATGACAATCCGATAGCAATTCCAAGCAACAATAGAATACATGCTGTTTTCAACCCATGACGAGTCTGCTGGCTAACTGACCCCCCCCAATCTTCCAAAGGCCGTCTTCTCCGTCCTCGACCATGCCGTCCGAAGAGACACCCGTGAGAATGCCCAATCCACCCGTGTCATCGGCGCCCTCGTCGGCACCCGTTCCGAAGATGGTACCGAGGTCGAAGTCCGCTCATGCTTTGCCATCCCCCACACCGAAGAGGAGGATCAAGTCGAGGTGGACGTGGAATACCAGAAGAACATGCTGGCCCTGACCCTCAAGGCTTCCCCCCGCGAGGTCCTCCTCGGATGGTACACCACCTCGCCCGAGCTGAACAGCTTCAGCGCCTTGATCCAAAACTTCTTCGCCAGCGCGGAAACTGGAACCGCCCCCCACCCCGCCGTCCACATGACCATCTCCACGGAACCCGGCGAGGACATCCAAACGAGATGCTACATCAGCGCTCCCGTGGCCGTCAACGCCGAGCGAGCCGCGGAGAGCTGCCTGTTTATCCAGGTCCCGCACAAGATCCTATACGGCGACGCCGACCGAAGCGCCCTGGATGCCGTTGCCAGCGCGCAAAACAACGAGAACCGATCCGCCCCACTGGTCTCTGACATCGAGAACCTCGGCCGATCAATCGAGCAGACCCTCAGCCTGCTGGACCGCGTCAGCGAATGGATCAACGGCGTCCTGGACGAGGAGGAGGAGCCCAACACCGCCCTGGGCCAGTACCTCATGAGCGCCCTGTCTCTCATGCCCAAGGTCGACGCGTCTCAGATCGAACACGACTTCAACAACCATATCCAGGATGTCCTCATGGTCAGCTACCTGGCCAACACGATCCGCACTCAGATCGACCTCTCCCAGCGACTGGCAGTCGCCAACCTGACCAGCAACGACAAGGACGGTGAGGGCAAAGGCGACGGCGACAGGGGCCAGCGTGGGAACAAGCGCGGCGGTCGAGGCGGTGCCCGAGGCGGAGGTGGTCAGCAGCGAGAGCCTCGTGAGCCACGAGAACCAAGGGAGCCCCGAGAGCCAGCTGAGTAAATCTAAATAATTAGGCACAAAAAGATATAAACGCCCAGGAACAGACATTTCCTATCATGAGGTATGATTGTTTTTATTATGATGCGAGGGCCTCTCTTAATGAGTAGACTCGCACCACTTTAAACAAAAACCAACCGCAACCGGAATCAAGAAATGCACAAAAAAAAAAGGAAATGAAGAGACCGCGAGACGCCAGGGGTGAGGTGACCTATTGGCTGGATAAAATCCTATTGACACGGGAGAAGAGGCAGCAATGGGGTTATTTTTCTGTTAAAAGCAAGGAGGAAACAAACCGTTTTGACCTGGGCACCGTGTTTTGTAACACATCATCTTGGCGTTGTGGGTTAGTCGAACTTCCATCGACACCTTGAGAAATTCCCGCTTTTTTCCACCTTGTCTTTGAAGAACCAAAGCAAACTTATTACATCTGAAGAAATTTAAAATCACTATACAAATGTGTTGAACGAAAGACGAAGAAGATGCGGGCTATTAATGATGTGTGGTGTTCCATCTGGTCACAAATACGTTTACTCCATGAGAAAACCAAAGAAGCGTAGAAAGAATTTTATTTCTTTTCGTCATCCTATCCACCAATAACGCCAATAGAGGTAATGAACATATATATATATATATATATGTGCCTCGAAAAAAAACCATGCAATGAAAAGAAACCACCACCGTTCATGCCCCGTGACGCCTTAATTTGCTGGACTTACTACCCTCGAACACCGTATGGATGCACCCTATATTCCGGTCGCTGGCTTTTGTGGTAGAGTCGTCGGGTTCCCATACGTAGGTAGGTGAGTATACATCTGGTTCGATCCCTGGGATGTTGGAAGCGGGGGTCTTCCCGGGATATGACCTGGCGGGATCTGGGGCAAATGTTGCTGGGGAGGATGTGGAGGGGGCGCATGAGTCATGGCTTGCATTCCTGGTATCGCGGACATGGCTGGCAGCTGAGGCTGTTGCAAGTGCGGTGAAGGAACATGTGGCATCGCATGGCATCCATGTACTGAGCTGCTTGACCCTTGACGTGCCATGACATATCCTCCTCCATAGACCTGAGACTGCGGGGGGTAGGCACCATATGCCAAATGCGGTGGTGTACCGATTTGAGGACTACCATGATGAGATCCAGGGGCAGTGAAGGGAGGTTGAGGTGGAGGCACAGAAGGCATGCCGTTCCCTCCAGGCACAAAGGACTGTGTCTTGGGATTGAAGGCATGATTTCTGTTATAGCTTCCCGGAATCGGGTGTTGGCTTTTAGGATCATGAGGGTTGATATTGGCCGGCAACTGGCCATATGCATAGGGAATGCCAACGTGAGGTGGACTTGACGCCGGCGCAGGTGCGCGCGTGGGGTAGGAAGGTTGGCTATATCCTGGCTGTGTCCAAGCTTGCGGTACAGCAGGGGCGTTCACTGGAGTACCATAAGTCGTCATCGGGCTCCCGTTTAATGGATAGCGTTGCTGAGGAGGTTGTTGGGGATACTGCTAGATAAGAAATTTAGCACAGTTCGTGGCCGCCAAGGCTGACAGGCAGGCTGGTGCGTAGATATATGACACTTACTTGGGACATCCCGTAAGCGGGATAGTTTGAAGTAGGAGCCATGACAGGCACATTGGGGTAACTGGGAACTTGTTGCGTATAGCCAGAAGCCATCTGGGCGGGATAAGATGCTTGAGGCTGGGGACCGAATTGGCCTGGTGCTGAAGGAACATACTGCGCCTGAGACTGGGGGACCCATGTCTGTTGCTGAGGACCCCAAAACGCAGTGTATTGGTTTCTGGAGTCGAAGCTGTCCGAGTCATCACGACGCTGCTTGCCAGTCTTGCCGCGTTTCGTAGTGTTGGGTCTGTTGGTAGCGGAAACTGAGCTGGTCCGAGACATGCCAGTTTCTCCATCGTTCTCTGGGGAGGCATGTTAGCTAGCGGTTCTCGAGAAAAAAATATCCTGATGAAGATGAAGTGGCCCTTACCAGGGATACTATCTTCAGAATTTCCAAATATGCGTTCGCGGGCCAATTTGTACATTTCTTCACGCTCTTCTCGTGATAGTCTAGCCAATTTGTCAGTTGTGACTTCTTGTCCTCTCATGTTTTGCGGTGTGGAGCGAGACATACTTTTGGCTCGCGGCTAGCTTATCTTTTGCTTCACTGCCAGATTCAGATCCTGGTTTCGAAGCGCCGGCGCTCGTCAGACCATCTCCGTCTTGACCACGACGCATGATTTTCCTCGGCAGAACAGCGGGGGGTGGTGTGCTGCTGTCGGGGGCGATGGGTTGGGGGGCCATATTGGCAAGGGAGGGCGGAACACGGCAGAAGGGCGTTCTAAAGATTCGCACCGATCCGATGTGAGGCTCGTAAGAATGGGTCATATGATAGTAGTCGGCGAGTTTATGCGTCAACATTCGGCAAAAGGAGTTGGACGGGGGGAGGTCCATGTATGGTTCCCTGTGGAGTGAATTAGCAAGATTGTGGCTCCCAAGGTACAAACATCATCGGGGATAGCGACAACAACTACCACGTACTTGGAGTCTTGTACAAAACCTATCACGTCCTTCTCCAGTCTCAATAGAAAATATCGATCTCGAGGGGTTGCCAAGGCATCGAGAAGCTTCTCATCGGGAGCTTGACGATAGATGACATTCAAGACATCAGGGGACCCATCCGCACTATGCGCTGTAGCAGCGCTGAGAGCGGGAGCGCGATCCGACGAAGCGCTGGGGGGTGTGAGGATACCATGTGGCGATGCAGCCATGGCTATCTGAGCAGCCCTACGGTCAGCCAGATCCCCTGATAGCGCCGCCCTGGTCCTCAGAGCTACTTCAGAGCTCATGCGAGATCCGGCAACAAGTGAACCGCGAATGGAAAAGGCATCGTCGTCTTCTGCGGCAGCCTTCACGCTAGCACTGTCATCAGGACGAAGCGACTCCTTCTCGTCCAGGGCAAATGTTGTTCCGGAAGTAATGCTCTTTCCATCCAAACTCTGTGGTTTGGTGCCTAGTTCAGAGCTAGAGTCGCATTTCTGGGACTCGTCTGATCCGCTCTCTTTGCTCAAGTTGGATTTCTGGTGCTCGGGTATTGGGCAACGGCCATCAACGACAAGGCTAGGAACTTTTGACGCAAGACTAAGATCATTGAGAGATGAAGCTATGACAGCAACTCCGTTTGATTTGGCTGCCGCATGTCGCCTACTGTCGAAATTGGAGGACCCGTCGGCTATGACGGCCGTTGTAGAGGGAAGACCGTTGGTCTTTACACTAGAAAGCGATGTGGGAGAAATGTCTTTCTTAACAGACGCCGCAACCTGAGAACAATGGGTTAGAAATAGATTGGGATGCAGAGATGAACGAAATAAACGGGGTGCAGAAAACGACTTTACCTTTGCGAAGGACGGCTTGGGTATATCCGGGGACACTTGTGTAGTGGCCATGATTGAAAAGGAGAAGAGAGAAAAAAGATCCAGAAGCTGGAATATCCAACCTGAAGGCACCGCTGATGATGATGATTTTACTAGTCGAACAAAGAATGAATCCAGACAGCGGTCGCGAAAAAAAAAAGATGTGTCAAACAAAGCCTGAGTCGCAGTCTGGTCTGGTGATCAAGTCGACAGACAGAAGTGACAGGATTTATTTGAAATATCAAAAATCAGAGAGCAGCATCGATTGACACGAGAGAGCAGAGGACATTCAGAGTGTTGGTGATCATCGTCGTGACGAGCTAAAACCTGGCTTCGAGCATCGAGTTGGATATTTTGGATTGGATATTTTGGATTGGGTATCAGTGGGTGCGCGACGAGGGCCGACTGTCGCAGCACAGTCACTGGGCGCCGTTGTCGTCGTCGGTTGTGTAGACTGAACTAGATAACGAAACGCTTCTTTAGTATAGAGTATTGCTAACGAATCCGCGGTGAGATGCGGGCGCAATGGCATGCAAGCAGGCGATGCAACTTTTCGTTGGAGGGGAGTTTGAATGGACGGTGGGGGCAGGACTTGGGGACTTTCTTGGGACTGGCAAAAATCGGCAAGAAAACAAGAACTTACTGCAAAGCACGCCAGTGGATCTCCAACGAACCCAGGTCGCAATCTGCTGGGGGTCCGGATGGCGGTTCGTGTCGATGGAGAAGGGTCGTGCCAACGGAACGGGTTCTGGAGCAGCGAGAGAGGAAATGAGAAGAAGAGAAAAGGAAAGGGAAAAGGGAAAAGGGAAAAGGGAAAAGAAAGGAGGCTAATATGGACGCCCGCAGTCTAAGGTACGAGCGACTGTGAGGCGAGCAGTCTGCCCGACTTCTTGTCTGTGTGCGGAGTACATGCAGCCTAAAGTTCATTCAATGTTTATGCCGTCAGTGCACAGTGGGTGCCTAGGTCGCTCCGTCCTTAGCGCCCCCGCCGCTACACTACAGCGCCACTACAGCGCGCACACCCGCCAGACCAGACAACCAGACAACCAGACAATAGAGCTATGCTCCTAAAGTCACTTTTCGTCCCAGGTCCTTGGCGCTAGATACATGCAAATAGAATAAGAGCTAGTCTGCAGACCCAGTCTGTTCGGGCATGGTTTTCCATCGGAAATGATGGAATTATGCCCTGGTTGCATCTATTACGACGTTAAAGATGCTCAATCTCGTCGCCCAGCAATCTGTCCGACAATCACGTAAGCCATCGCTTTGCCCAAGCTTAGTGCACAATTGCTATGAGAGGACGCTCCACCAACATCACACAAGAGCAAGATTCCATCTACATTAAACTTTTCAGAAACTAATAAAAAAAAAGTTTGTCTACATGCAGTTACCCTAGACTTACAGAATCAAGAGCCAAAGAGACAGCACATTATTTTACTTAAGCCAACCCTCTATTGCCTATGTACGCATACAGAGGCCGAGGCGGCGGGCCATCCCGGCCAACGCCATCCAATGTACAATGTCAGAAGTGCTTGAAGCGAGATATGTGAATTCCTACCCCAACACCGTCACAAAAGCAAGTAACTAACTAGTGTAACACGTCACTATTCTTATGAGTGCAAAGCTTCGTCGCAAGAACGACCCTATGTATCTCGTCCTTCGAGATCGCAGCAGTTGCGGAATCCCAAGCTGGTACCCAAGCTGACGAGTGACACGCCAAATCCCCTTGAGAAGAAGTAGGTCATGGACCCCGAGTGCTCTTTTCACATTCCATCTGACTTGTGCTCTCAGAAAGGGTGTAGCCGATGAGATTCTTGCCAAACAAGAAGCTGAGCGCATCAGACAGCGCGAGCTAGAGGAGCGCGACGAATCTGACCTGGCGCCTTCTCCCAAACGTCCCCGTTCTGTCTCGTCTGAGTCCGTGTCTACTACTACGACTGCTGCTTCGAGACGCTCGCGATCAGCAAGGCGGTCACCATCGCCACAACTGCAGATGCGCCGCAGACGTAGCCCCTCGTATGATGATGTCCCGAGGGAGGCCTCGCCGCGGCGCAGCATCAGTCGCAGCCCGTCACCTGCCGGACGCAGGCGTCGCTCACCATCAAGAGACAGCTTGTCACCGCGAGATGACTCCGGAGAGCGCCGTTATAGAGACCGTGAACAGCCTGGTCATGACAGCAGATCACAAAGAGGACGGCGCGGCAGCTTGTCGCGCCCGGATGAGACTGACAACAGACGACGGGTCTCCTATGGCTCACAGTCTCCAGAGCCGCAAAGCAGGGGGTTGAACCGTGGTGGTCGAGGAGGAAGATGGCGGAATTCCAGTGGCAGTAGAGGAAATGAGGATTATAGGGCGGCGCCACGCCAGCGCAGCCTGAGCCCGTTCAGTCGCAGACTGGCGATGACACAATCGATGAACAGGGGAGGCAGGTGATGGGTATCGAAAATTTGTATTTGTCTCTTTAGAGTTGTATGAGACACCCGGGTCTCTCATGACCAATGCGAACTCCGAATAAAGCCGTTGAAAAGATCTAGAATACATCAAACTGTGTTACGACGCCAACATGGCTTCATCTTCTTGTTTCTCCCTCTTCTCCTCCTCCTCCTCCTCCTGTTCTCTCACCCTCAGTCCTTCCACCAGGGCTATACCGTCCATAGCACCAACGCCATCCCCATCTGTTACAGCGCTGTCTACCGATGTTGAGCTTGCAGCAGCCTTGGGCGCGCCACTGATCCTTTCTCGCACCAATCGAGCTATCGCATTGTCTGTTCTGACGTTTAAGATGTCTAGTTTTGACTCCAAGTTCCGTTTTAGGTCCCAATTGGGTTTCTTCGGTTGTAGCTTGAGTAGATCTAGGCCTTTGTCATCCTGGGCTTCCTCGGCCGCTTGTTGCCTAATCTTTGATTCCACCTCGGCAGCTTGTTCTTCTAATGTTGGCTTTTCAAGGTACTCGTTCGGCGCTTGGTCGAAACCTAGCTTGGGGCCCTTTGTTTCTGGATCATAGTTGCGACCTGAGAGGTGTGGCTTCTTTGCTTGGACTTCCGAAGGCTCTGATGGGAGCTGTTCTGTTGTTTCTGCGGTCGAGACCTCGTCGTCGGGCTGCTTTCGTTTGAGGTTTCTGAGTGCCGCAAGACGCGATTTGCGGTCATCGGAGGCGGCGCTCAACGTATTGAAGGAGGACATGACGCGCGAGGCTGCATGTGCGTCGTGGGGGAATGCACAGGAGAAGATGAAGATGTGGTGAAGACTTGGCCAGAGGCTGAATGGAGGGGAAAACAGCCGCCTGCATGTACAGTGGGTGGGTGTACGTACAGTGGTGTACGTACAGTGGTGTACGGCACCTGCCTGCGTTGGCGCGCTTGCGGCTAATACAGCGGGACGGGACCCTGGAGGATTCCAGCTGGAGCTTTTTCAAACATTGAAACACTGCGGACGCCTCGACCCAGACCTTCATCAGGGCTGCCCCAACATGTGCGCATCGTGATTAATCGTGATTAATCGCGATTAGCGCAAGGTCATGATATATATGGTGGTCGCTCAAGATGCGAGTGATTTGCCTTGGTCGAGCCGGCTGCGCACGGCTGCGCTTTGCCCATGGAACCCCAACATGCCTTCGATCTGCCACGAGAAAGTCGCAGCAAAGTCCTTTTTCAACATGCCGCCGCAGACTATCGCCAGACCATCAGTCAAACTCGAACCCGTCCTCATTAGAAAATCATTCTCGAGAGGAGTCTGATTTTCTGCCCAGCTTCATCGGGAGACAAAGAGGATTGGGTCAGTCATCGCGGCGGGAGACAAGACAGGACAAGTCCACGACTGCACAGCATGCCTCTCATGGCGACAAGCACAACACCATTACCAGCTCTCCTTCATCTCGCTTCAGCGGCAAACAATCATCGTCTAGAAAGACCCGGCCGCGAGGTCGTCCCCAGTTGAAGTATAGCCAAGGGTTCACTCGAAAACGATCCAAGACCGACCGAGACACATGGGCGCAATGGGGCTATCTCCGACATCAAAACTCTGGAGAAGAGCTTCTCGCTGTTCGGAAAGCCTTCAACGCATGGAAGAAGAGATTCTCCAAGATCGGGAGCCAACCGAATCCTGATCGACCATGGGAGAAAGATGCCGAGTGGTTGCTGGAGCATGAAACCGTGCCAGCTATGCGCTCTGCCTGGCATGAGTTGGACATGAAGACTCGGAAAGAAAAGTGGCCGTTGCTCATGCTATCAAGTATGTGCATAAGCCCCCAGAGAGTGCACTCCGTTCTTGAGGCGACGATGCACCCGCTGCCGCCGGGATACGCCATCAATGACGTTCTACTATTCATTGCTCGCAACCTGCGCCTCAACGAGGCGAGCACCACACGAGAACGAGTTCTAGAGGCGGAAGAAATCATGGGCTTTCTGAGTAGGATCATGGCCGAACATTGGAAAGGCCGCATTCCATTCACACAGAGGGTGTTTGGCCTGTTTGCCAAAGCTTTGCCCGGCGACCAGGCACACGAACTATACACCCTGCTCCGGAAAAACGGGTACAACCTGCACGCCAACACATTGATTCAATTCGCCAGCAAGTTGGCTGGGAATGCGGCGCACAAAGAAGCAGCCTTCGAAATCCTTCAGGGACTTTCGGATGCCGGTGCAGACCTGAACGAAGCTCGGCCGTCGAGCGTCATCACATCACTGCTTCATTGCAAAGCACCAGAAGAACGTGGGTTAGACTGCAAGCACAGCTTCAATGCGAAAGATGCGCTCCAGTGCTTTATAGAACGTGGCTTTACGCTCAACGCCATAGCATCAACTGCGTTCCTGGATACTCTTTGCCAATCGGGCGAGGTGGAAGAAGCCATCAGGTTGGTTTCGCTATTTGCCGAATCCGGTGTCCAACTTGACAAGAAAACATGGACCACGGTCTTCAGGGGCGCCAAGGGTACCTTGCGAATGGAGCATATTGCGAGGGCCCTCGAACTTGCCAAGATTGCCGACGTACCCATCGTGGACGTTCTCAACAACGCGCTTCACAGTGCGTTTTTGTTGTCCGAGGTGGAACGGCGCGAGAAGAGGCAGCCGGGGACGCCGGGGCCGGCCGTCTTCGCCCCGTTGCTACGGATTTATGCCAAAAGGTTTGATCTAGAACCACTGCAGTGGTGGCTCCCCGACTGCCTACCTCTTCTCCTGGCACAGGGTGCCGGCTCGGGACAACAAGGCCTCGTCCAAGATGAAGCCGCGAGAAGACGTTGGGATTTCGAACTGACGATTATCCCCTTCACCGACCAACTCTTCTCTGCTGGTGAAGGCACTAAGCTACGGCCGTCGATGACCACAATCGCCATCATGCTGCGAGCCTACATCCGGAGCCTGCAAGAGCCGTACGATGTGATTACGTACTACGAGTTTTTCAAATCAAGGCTCGAAGAACAGAGCAGAACCCCCTCGCTCGCGACGGCCTCGCGGCTTGTCACGAATCAAGGGAGTCTCATCCACGACACATTCATTCTCGCCATGACGGACCACGGGGACTTTACGCGGCCGGCCCTCGAGATCTTTGGCGACATGCTCAAGGATCAATCGCGCACGCCCAATGACACGTCGTCAGCCGGAGCGTCGCACGTGGACAGCGACGGCTTCGTCGCAGCATCTCGAGTCCACCCCGCCCCAACCGTGTTGACATTCACGATTCTCCTGCGGGGGTTGATGAACGGCCGCGACCGCCTGCTGGCGGAGCAGATCCTTCAAATCATGCGAGAGCATGGCGTCAGCCCGAACCTCGTCACCTGGAACACCATTGTCAGCGGGTACGCGTACATGCAGAACATTGCCAGAACGGTGGACACGCTGCAAGACATGGAGGCGACGGGGCTCAAGCCAGACATTTACACGTTCAAAGGCTTCGGGAGGCTGAGGGACCAAGGCAGGGCGTTGAAGATCATGGACGGGATAATCGACGCCAACAGACAAAAGATGGCCGAGGGGCAAGGGGGCGAGGGGGGCATCGCTTGAAACAACTCGATAAGCCATGGATAGATTTTCCGCAACAAACTTGGAAAGTAGACATGCTCTTATTATATTCGCGGCATCCATCTCATCGTACGCACGTGATCAAAGTATAGGTCGGTCACACGGCGGATCCCCGTTGCCATTCGCGCGTTTTTTTTTTAAAAGGTTCTTGCCATTTTATGTGGGGCCAATGGGTTTCGGGTAAAACACGATTCTACTCCGTACGGATTACAGCTACTTGAATATCATTCTTCATAGAAACTGGCGTGTATCAGGCTTCATAATTCTTTTCTGTAATCAAATCTAACTCGTACCATTTTTTCGCAAGCTACCATGCACGCTCTGGGTCAAAGCACCAACAAATCAAAAGCACTGACGACATCTTCATACTTATATATACTATGCTAGACTAGATTGAATCGTTCCCTAATTTCCTTTGAACTTCTGGTCAAACAACAACAAACATCGCGATGACAACTTTTGCTGCTTCACAAGCGCACATCATGTCCAATGGCAACAGTAGCTAAATTGCCCGGGCAACACGACGCTACCAAACAAAAACAAAATAAAAACAGATCAGAGCTGCTGGTATTATACAAAGAGTAACATGTCGGTCGTACACATGGGTATCAAGACACGGAAATTAGTCAAGGAAAATGGCTTCACAAGTTTTGAAGGACCCGAAAACAAAGATCGGACGAAAAAAAATCGAAAAGTAAGCCCTCCAAATCACGGTCCTATGCCGCCGATGCCTCGTAGCACACGGGCTGGATTGCCAGCCACAACAGTAAAAGGTGGAACATCCTTTCTTGTCCGTTAGCCCACTGTTTTTGACTTTCAATAACAAGAGGTTTCGTGACTAACCTTGGTGACAATAGATCCAGCGCCTACAGTACTTCCTTTACCAATGGTACGACCAGGAAGAATCATGGCGCCACCACCAATCCAACAGTCTTGCTCTATGGTGATTCCACGGCCAAATTGAGGGCCTTGTCCACCTTGACGCTTCTTGGGATCAATGGGCAGCGACGTCGTGAAAATGCTGACATTAGGTCCAATCACGCAGTTGTCGCCAATCTTCACCTCGCACACGTCGTTAATCGTACAGTTACGTCCCAGGACAACATGATGACCGATCGAGATGTTGTAGCCGTAGTCACAGGTAAATGGCGTCTCCACTGCGACATGTCGGCCTACGCGACCGACGTTGGTGACAGGGGAGGCTTCGCTAGGCGAAACGCGAACAAGATGTCGGGGCTGTAAAATCTCCAGAAAGAGGCGAGCTCGCTCATCGGGGGACACGCCGTTTGTTGGTGGCGACGTCAAATTATTGAACCTCCAGCACGCAGCGGCACACCTTTCCCTTTCTAGACACAGTTCCTTGTCAAAGGGGTAAAAGTTTCGCCCGGAAAGCATCTCCTCCTTTTGTGTTCTTCGTTGAGGGTACTGGGAGTGAGTTTGGGATTGAGGCTGAGGCTGAGTGTGCGACTGTGAGTGAGCCTGTGAGTGAGCCTGTGAGTGATCCTGAGCCTGAGCCTGAGCCTGAGCCTGAGCCTGAGCCTGAGCCTGAGCCTGAGATTGAGCCTGAGATTGAGAATGAGCCTGAGAATGGGCTTGGGAATGAGATAAAGCCAGCTGAGCAGCAGCCTGCACATTGCTTAACGGGGCCGGCGGGTGAGGTGTTGGGCTGCTCGTTCGTGTCGGGCGGAGAATATTGATCTGCGGCAAGTGATTGCCCGGATGAGGCGTCTCGGGTTCATTTCCTCGATTGAGGTCATGCAGAGGGGGCACTCGCTGATACTCTTTACTCATCCTTTCGCCAAAGGAAGGAGGTTGTGTATTGGCACTGATGGGGGTAGGGAAAACATTACCAGCGGTGTATGGGATGGCCGACAATTTATTCTCGGGACTCGTAGCAGACGCGGCGCTCGTCATTGTTGATATTGTCGACGTCGTTGGTCGGTCATCATCGGTCACCACCAAGGGTCGGCCTTGTGGCGGGTCTATGCGGAGGATCTGGCCACGATAATGAGGAAGCGGCTCCCGCTTTACGGGCTGCGGCCCATATGCACCATGCTGCGGCATTCCATAGGCTCCAGGTGGAACGTAAGAGGGATCCTTGGACTCGAGTGGTACGGCAGGTGCCTTCGTATCAGGTTTGGGCCAGCCGGCACCTCTCTGTGGCGGATATCCAGCACATAAGAATCCTCCTCGAATACAGTTTATGCCTGAAAACCTTGATGAGCCGAGAGTACAAGAGTGGACGCTGAACGCTAAAATGAAAGGATCAACAACTCACATTCCGGTTTTGACTCGTCACATTTTTTCTTCCTCTTGCGGCATGTCAAACAACCAGTTTTTGTGCGGTTACTGAAGTTTCGTTTCCGCTTTTTGGGATCATGGTGAAGAAGAGAGTCTTGTCGCTGCTCACTTCCATAGGGGCTGCCGTGAGCAGCTGCAGACCGGTCCTCGGCATCAGGACTCGTATTGGTATAGTCGCTATGATCCATCTGGCCTGCTGCTCTGCGCAGAGTTTCTCCTATCTGGTCCTCCGTCTGGCCACGAGGTGACGTTGCCGAGGTCTGTTGCGAATCATGGCCATTCCTTTCTGCTCGCGAATGATGCTGCGTCGGCCAGAAGCTGTCTTTATCTTGCCAATCTTCTCCATACTGCCTGCTGCTTTCCTGGTGGGGAGTTTCGTGCATCTCTCGAGATTCGTTCTGTGATTCAATTGATGTTGCCTCTGGTGTCTGAGCTTTCGTAGATGCAACTTCACGCCCCAGCTCAATCGAGTTGGATCGTTTGCGCTTCTGACTCGCATCTGCATTTGCGAAACGTCCTGACGAAACTGGTGGCCGGTGAATGTTCTGTATCGACCAGCCATCTTTGCGGAGCGTAGAGGTCTTGGGGGAGCCCTGGTTGTTGTGAGATTTGTCGCCTTCGTCCGAGGTGTCTACTTTGATGCACTTCTCCGCGGGAGATTCCGTAGCTTTCGGGGAGCCTCCGTTCAAAGCTGTAAACGCAGACATTCTTGAAAAAAGTGTCGAGGCCTAATCGGTGGAGAAAGTTTCCAACTTCTGATTGCACTGAGTAGAGGTGGGTGAACGAGCCCGTTTTTCTGTGGTGCCTTGGGCGAATATTCTGAAGCTTCCAAGTAGCAGCGGATAACGGACGGCGAGACACCCTTTCGTGAGACGGAGCTCTGAAGGCGCAATTCGTAAAACAAGTCGGGGATCCAGCCCACGGCTTGAGAAGTATTTGACTCTCAGCTTTCCTTAGGTGGCCCCTTATGCTCAATCGGGGTTTTCTTCTTTCCCGCTGTGCCTAGAGTGGTTGTGATGAGCCTTTGCCTTTATTTTAGACTTTCCTGGTAGACCTGCAGTCAGGAAAATCAAAAGGCAGAGGGTGATACAGGCTTGGAAAATACCAATGACAAAGTTATCGCATTAGTCAGAAAAGCCTTTGAAAATTGGCGCGTTGATTGTTCAGATTCCTAGCCAGATCGGTGCATGCACAGTCCTCCCAGACTTCCAAATGATGACGAGAGCAAAGGGCGTCAAAAGGTGTGGAACCTTGATTGGTTTGTCCGAGTTTCTACGGTATGAGGTGTAATCGCGTAAGACCAGGGGTTTCGCAGCTGGTCGCGGGAGGGAATGGCGAGCTTTGGTCGGAAGATGATGATTCAGATCCAAATCCCAGGAAGATCCGACACTTGGAAGGACGTCGTTCGAAGGTTGAGGAAAGGTGGAAGGAGGAGGAAGAACATCCAGGTTGGGAATATGAGCTAGAATGGAGATGGGGGTACGTTTCGAGAAAAGTACTTCCGCACTCGCACTCGCACCGCACTGTGCCTCACTTTTTTTCTTAAGAAGAGAAGGGGGAAAAAAGCAGGCAGGTGCGCACAGAATTGTACACAGGTACAACCCAAGTCCGAAGGCAAAGCGGCGTCTGGTGCGTGCGAATTGCGCAAGAACGAAAGGCTGGGCTGGCAGTTACGGAGCACGAGCGAGCGACTTTGTCGACCGGCAGGGCGCCGAGTCGAGAGACGATCGCTAAGCCCGGAAGCCGCGCTTTTAGTTTCGCTAGTCTCGAGGCGCACAAGATGGATTC
>JFGX01000149.1:0-59672 GCA_000729855.1 Epichloe aotearoae | reverse complement strand
AGAAGAATAGGAGACTATCCTGATGCATTCGCCGGATGAAACTTAATTAGTAGTATAGGATCAATTGTAAGTGTAGTTGCTGCATGATTATTCTTATACTTAGTTTACAACCAACTAGTAGAAGGTAAAGTAGCAAGTAGAAATCCATGATTAACACCTGGATTCTATACTGATATCTTACAAGCTAACTTAAACAGAAGTTACAGTAGTTTAGAATGAGGATTATCAAGCCCACCTAAACCTCACGCATTTGTAAGTTTACCTTTACAATCTAATAATAGTATAATATTATTTTTAGGTTGCTTGTTAATAGGGTTGATAGGAGGAGAAATCTTTAAATCAGGTATTTTGGGCGGGGAGTTAAAAAATAAATTTCTAAATATTTTTACTTATAATAAATTTATTTATATTTTTATAGTAAATATGCTTTCTTAGGGTCATTAAGAAGTACAGCTCAATTAATTAGTTACGAATTAGTATTAAGTTCAGTATTATTAATTATTATTATGATAACTAATAGTTTAAACTTAAATATTAATGTACAATTCCAAAAAATTATATGATTAGGTATACCTTTATTTGTTATATTAATCATATTCTTTATAGGTGCTGTAGCTGAAACTAATAGAGCTCCATTTGATTTAGCTGAGGCTAAGTAGATTTGGCCTCATTAAAGATCACAAATTGCTGGAATATCTCGTATAAGACAATCAGCAGGGAAATAATTTGATATATTTCGAATTAACTCTTCAGAGACTAAATGTGATCATTTAATATTAAAAATATTAAATAAGATATAGTCCAAACTTATATGAGAATATAAGATTAATATTTAATCGAAATTAAGTATATATAAGCTAAATACTAATAAAAATAAATTAAACTATAATCCTATGATGGTATTTACTTTCATCTGGACAAGAGCGTCTTTTCCTAGAATACGTTTTGACCAACTTATGTCCTTTTGTTGAACTGTATTATTGCCTATACTATTCGCATTTATAGTATTAGTTCCATGTTTACTTTATATATTTGGAATATTCTTTATAAATATTAACTTATTTTAATACTATAAAAATAAGATCGAGTTCAATCATGAAATGCATGATGGAGTTACTGACGCTCAAAAAGCTTTAAATATTAATCATAGTACAATTAAAAAGTATGCAGAAATAAATGCTCCTTATAAAGATTATATTTTTAGCTTTGAGAGATTAAATAAGTAAACCTTATTATTCGTAAGTGGTGTTGTATTAGCTAACGCTTCATTAGATATCGCATTCCATGATACATACTACGTTGTTGCTCACTTCCACCTCGAGTCATTACCTGAGCCATGTATTAGTTTCTTAATACATTTAGTTAAAATAGCTTTAAGGGGTTTCCGCAATTTGATGATGTTTAGCAAAAGGTTCACTTTTACTTAGGCCGAGTAAAGTTTCTTACACTTTACTTAGTTTTTTTTCCCTTTATAGAGCAACACTATAAAAATATAATCCTTTATATTCTTGATTGGTATTTAAATATTTGCTAATTGTTTTATTACTTATTTGTAATTCTTTAGATGCTTCTAATTTAGAGCTATAACTAGGTTTATTTTTATTTAGTAATATAATTTAGTTATGAATTAAACGATATGGAAATAGAAAAATTAATGGAAATCTCTGGATTAAGAAAATATAATAATTGTAGAATATGAGTTTGTAATGCTTCAACCTTAGAGTTATTGTCAGATCCCTTCAGTAGTATGCAAAAAGCAGCTGACTATTTTAATGTAGATTACAGATCTATATTAAATCACTTAGATACTGGATTAGCAACTATAAAAGGTGGAAAATTAGTATTATTATTTAGTCATGAATTGACCAATTCAGAAAAAAATTCATTATTAAATAATGTAAAAAAAGCTGTAAATGTTACTGTTTCTGTAGTAGAATGGTTAGAATTTATTCTATTAGCTATAGTTGATACCTGCGAAGCAGGAAAAATAACTAATAATTCTTTAAAAGAATTATAAATATAAACAGGGTAAGCTGAATTAGCTTCTATCATTCTTCTTTTACTTTCAACTCTTTGAGATGGCCATGTACTGCTACATGCCCGGTGTGCTGATACAAGGTCGGCCTCTCCCCCATCAAGGCAACAAGCGTCTTCCATACTACTGCACTGCGTACTCAAGCTTCTACGCGACCATGGCCGTTGCCGGCGTCTTGCACTTGACCAACGTCTTCCCTCTGTATACCCTGGTCGACGAGTTCGGCTCCATCATGACAGTGGCCATCTTGTCTGGCTTCCTGAACAGCTTCATCGTCTACGTCCAGGCCATTGTTCGTGGACGCACGCACAGACTCACGGGTTATCCCATCTATGACTTTTTCATGGGTGCCGAGCTGAATCCGCGCATCGGCATTCTCGACTTCAAGATGTTTTACGAAGTCCGCATTCCATGGTACATATTATTCCTCATCACCTGCTCCACTGCTGCGAAGCAGTACGAGACTTATGGCTATGTCTCTGCGGAAGTCATGTTCTTAGTCATGGCGCATTACATCTATGCCAACGCCTGCGCCAAGGGTGAGGAGCTAATCACCTCGACCTGGTAAGTCTCGCCACACTGCCGACTATGAAGCATGCATGCACCCCTCAGCTAAACCCCCCTTCAATAGGGACATTTACTTTGAAAAGCTGGGCTTCATGCTCACATTCTGGAACACGGCCGGCGTCCCCTTCACCTACTGCCACTGCGTCCTCTATCTTGCCACCCACCCCCCGTCCGAGTATCGCTGGAACCGATACGCCCTCGCCGCTCTCTTTGCCGTCTACCTATTCATGTACTGGGTGTGGGACACATCCAACAGCCAGAAGAACTATTTCCGCCAGATGGAGCGCCAGGGCAAGCTGATCAAGCGAAACACGTTCCCGCGAATGCCCTGGCAAATCGTCAAGAACCCCAGGACATTGGAAACCGCCGCGGGCGATCGCATCTTGGTAGATGGGTGGTTTGGGATCGTAAGAAAGCCGAATTATGTTCCCGACATGTTCTTCTCGTTTTCTTGGGGCCTGATTACTGGGTTCAAGTAGGTGCCTCTTTGAAAACATGGGCCCAATGCCTGCCAGTTGAGGAGGGAGGGGGGGTTTTTTGAGCTAACGGCGTAGCTAGGAGCCCGTTTCCGTGGTTTTACCCCGTCTTTTTCATGGTCATGATTATTCACCGCGCAAACAGAGACATAGCGCGCTGCAGGCGCAAGTATGGCGACGCGTGGAAGCAGTACGAGAAGGAGGTGCCATATCTTTTCGTACCAGTACGTGAACTCAATGGCCAAGAATACCGAGATCCATACTGACTTGGCACAGTACCTGATTTAAAACGCAATGTGGCCCTCAGAGGCTGGCGGTTCCCGAGTTTCAGCGTCGCTTTGTACTCGAGTTGGCTCGGCGATGCGAAACATTGCAGAATCGTTGATGTGCAGATGTTATGTCCGTAGCCGGCGGAAGGCATGAACGGTACTTGGGCATAGGAGAGGGGATGTGGGTAGTTACGTGGTTATGTTCGTCCGTACTCCGTGTGTAGTTAATTATAGCGAATTATACGTGTGTGGGCCCTCTTTAGCACCACGCCTAGAAACCTTATAGCTACATCTAATGTTGTGCTTCCAACACCTTGCGGGGTATTGGAGCTGGCCACATCCTTTCTGCTTGGCATCCAACTCATCAACTTGCCGTATTATTACCAAAACATCTTTCACATACCTAGGTACATGAACCCTGCTTCATCGTTTCCCTGGGCCATCACGCACCGCAAACTGAAGAATGTCGCAAACAAATACCATATCTCACCATGAGATCTCGCACCCGCCCTCCACGGTAGAACTAACTCGTCTCCCGCCCTCGTCCTCCCGCGACCAGGCAACAGCGCCCACGGAAGCGGACGTCGGAATGTCGGATGGGGACGACGAGCCACCGGCCGGAGCACAAGGCCTGGTCGAACGATGGAATCGTCCACGGTCGAACCTGGCCAAATTGGGCTTCGCCTGTCTCTCGGCTGCCATTGCGGGCATGAATGACGCCGCTGTCGGTGTAAGAATCTCCGAGTTTCCCTGCTTTCACAGTATTGAAATCGTTGATAGTAAAGCATACGACGTCTATGACTTAGGCTTTGATCCCATACGTACGTCGTCTCCCGGCTTGTCCAGACTCCAGAAGCACATGACGCCATCTAACGACATGCTAGCTCGAAAGCTACTATCATCTTTCCTACACCGTCATTTCACTCATCTTCCTCACTCCATTCCTAGGCTACTCCCTCGCGGCAGTCACCAATGCCCGCATCCACGTCTCGCTGGGCCGGCGGGGCGTCGCCGTCATGGCGCCCCTCTGCCACATCGTCACGTACGCCGTGCTGGCGTCGCATCCCGCTTATCCGGCACTGGTGGTGGCCAACGCCATCAGCGGGTTCGGCAACGGCCTGACGGACGCGTGCTTCTGCGCGTGGGTTGGCGCCATGGACAAGGCGAATGCCATTCAGGGAGTTTTCCACGCCTGCTACTCGCTTGGTGCGTTGTTTGCGCCGTTGATAGCGACGAGTATGGTTGTGAAGGCTGGGTTGATGTGGTGGAATTGGTATTATGTCATGGTATGCTCTTCATTTTGTTGCTGTTGTCCCTGGAGGCACAATGCTGATGACGACGAACTACTGGCAAGCCAGGTTGGCGTGTCTGTTCTCGAGCTCGTTGGCTTGACCATCTCCTTTTGGGATAAGCCTGGCTCGGTGTATAGAGCTGAGCACTCTCGTGACAGCTCGGCTGGTACAGGCACCAGAGATGCCATCAGGTCGAAGGTGACGTGGCTGTGTGCTGCTTTCTTCTTCGCATACATGGGTGTGGAAGGTACGTCTTTTGCCCTGTTTCATCTCACCGAATTCGTGCTGCGGAGAGTCTGGGAATTTGACTGAGGTGTTCATATTACTTTTTGTCACGATCGTAGTTGGTCTCGGCGGCTGGGTCGTAACCTTTATGCTCAAAGCACGCCATGCAACCCCCTACGCATCAGGCATATCTGGCTCGGGCTTCTGGGCGGGCATGACGCTCGGCCGAGCAATGCTAGGCTTTGTGACGGAGCGGTTCGGGGAGCGCCTCTGCCTCACAATCTACCTTGCCATCTGTGTTGGGCTCGAGCTCCTCTTCTGGCTTGTCCCGCAGTTTGTCGTGTCTGCCGCGGCGGTTGCCTTCCTGGGCTTCTTCCTCGGACCCATGTTTCCTGGCGCGGTCATGATGACGGTCAAGCTGCTCCCGAAGAAGATTCACGTGAGCGCCATTGGGTTTGCCATGGCGCTGGGAGGCACGGGCGGTACGGTGTTCCCGTTCATTATCGGTGCTGTGGCGAGCAGCAAGGGTGTTGAGGTGCTGCAGCCGATTGTGCTGGTGTTAATTGCGATGGTGAGCTTGGTCTGGTTGAGTTTCCCGAGGATCAAGAAGACGGAGTAGGGTTTGTAGGTGGAGGTATTCATTGCTGCATAGCATGTCATGTCGATGGAGATGTTTTGCCAGGTTGAAACAGGGGTAACAGTATCTCGCTACTTGATTTCCTTTCTTTGCCATCACTGCACAATACCCCAATTCATCGAAATGGCTGCCGTTCAAACTGCAGTCGCTGTGGACATCTAAGTCTCCGCTCCTCAAATCCCCTCTAATCTTGAGGTCAGCACTGGTTCGATTTGCAGCTCCAATGGCCTTCCCAGGCCTGAAGATTAGACCGAGATATCTGGCACTACGCTTGGGGCGCAAGTCAAGGTGTCGAATAATTCTGAGTCTTTCTTGTTGGACCAAATCCCTTTTGGTGGAAGAGCTGGCCACAAAGCCCATTCATGGCCATGTCTTTGGCCTCCAGCGGAACCGGTGCATTCATATCGTATGAGTTTGAGGAAGGTGAGGCTCCCTCGAAAGCATCCAAGATCCCGAGAGTATTTTTCCATGAGCTTGCCGAGTTCATGCACCTCAACAAGCTCGCAGGCTTGGTTGCTCTGTCGCTCTTGGATGGCCCAGGGGACCGGACCAATACTGAGCTCCTCGTCGGGCCGCATTGTACTCTGATGATGGACACCGAGGATGTCCTCGGGCTCGATCCCGCGCGAATTGCCACTGGCTGGTCCTTCCAGGAGGGAGAGAAAGGGGCTATTTCTTGCAAAAGGAAGCGACGTGTATGCTTCCACGCACCAGGAGCAATTTCTCCCAACTGGCAATCTGCGGCGTCATCGTGGAGGTATGATCCGACATGCTGTGAAGGAACGGCGAAGGTTTGTTTGGCAGGGCAACGAAGAAATCCTGAATTGAATGGGCACAAATAATGACCACGTGATTGCTCCCGCAAACCTCACCATTGGTCAACCTCACACAAGTGACTTGCGATAAACCTTTCATTAACCAAAATGCATAAAAATCGAGCAGCAGCACGTTCCAAGTTGTAGTCATCCGTTGACTCAGACGATTGTTAGCCGTGGCACGGATGTTACCGCCAACAGCAGTCTCCTTTCAGTCTGACGTGATCGGTTTTTATCGCCGACGTTACCGGTGACGTCTGGCTCACGAAATCGATTATTGTGAGGCCTCAGATCGATCCATTGAACAGCAGTTTACAGCCGTATCTGCACACTGCGCTACATAAACCGTCACCGTGTTGCGTGCTATTTCGAGAAAGTTATAGGTGTCAATATGCTAGAAATCGCGCCAAAGGCCCGCCAGGGTTCGCAATGTTTCAGTCAATGTCCCTTCCAAGCTTGGAGTTGTCCTGTGACAGGTGTGGCTGTCCAGCCTAGCTATCCTGATCGACAAAGAGTCCCATGTGGGCTTAACTCCGCGGAATATTCACAACACCCCCTGCCCTAAGCACACTAAATTAAATAAAGACCTGTTCTGTTGGGTCGGGAATGATCCGTGCGCACCGATCGCTGGATCATCGTGGTGCCTGGGACAGGGCGGAAGTGTTGCCGGGGATTAGCGGGCCGAGTCCAGTTCGGGCGACAGAAGTTGTTGCAGTTATGCTGAAAGAAGAACGAGCTAATGCCTTCGGGGCCGAGATCTGTTACACCGTACTGGCGGGTTCGGGATAGGATGACAGGGTCAGAGAGTACTATTTCACGCGAGTAAATGCCACCTTGGATGTCGCACAGAACAAGATTACCCCCAGAGAGGTGGTAGCTGAAGTGGCTTAGAGCTTGCATGACTTCCCCCCATCGCTCCGACTCGTCGTTCCATCCAGAATTGCTGTTGAACTTTTGGTAATTTTGGATAAAAGGCTCGCATAGAACTTTCTGGCCTGACCAATCTCCGGGACCGTCGGCGAAAGTCCATACCGCGGGTACATTGATTTTGACGAGTTTGTTGATCAATCCCAGCTCATTGAACTTGTTGACAAACTCCAAGGCTTTGTCGACGGCCTTGATGTCGAGCGTGAAATAATCGTTTGAGAAGACGGCGCCAGTCTTGAACCACTTGACAACATATGCTTGACCATCGCGAGGCCCCGAAGTATAGGTCCCTTTGGCCACCCAGCGAAAAGCACCTTGTGCAAAAGGCCTCTTCAGAGCTGACTGTGGGAAACTAGCCTCCCTGGAGTTGTTGAATCTGCCAGCGTCAGACTGCCTCAAAGATGGGGCGTCGGAGTGGTGGCCGTGGACGCAGCTCGCGCATCGCGATACACCGGCACCCCTGGAGTACTGGTTGGCCGTGTAGGATGACTGAGGAAGGCTACGCCCACAATCGGCACATGTGCGAAACATGGTTGGAGACGTGGAGGAGAAGTGGACGAGTATGAACTGATTAACTGGTTTTCACCAAGGAAGGCTAGATCAAGCAATCTTTTTGCAGCATTTAATCTTTTTGTGAGATTTGAGACGGCCCACTAGCGTGGTTTTGATTGGCTGTTACCCGCAGCTCGGTCGACGGTGGGAGCGCAGAGTGGGAAGTTTCAAGGACGATCCCGCTCCACTGAGCCAACAACTCACTTTTCAATCCTTCCTGCCCACGATCTTGCTCTGATGAGATGACTATCGAATCTATGGAAGCTAAAGAAGGGGAGAAGAAGCTCTATATCAGCTTCCAGGTCTATCAAAGAAGACGACGATCGATCAGATGGATCAGCAAACGAATCGAGTTTTTTCGGATAGATCAACAAACGAAGCAATGCACGGATGCAAAGGGAAAGTGATGTCTTGGATGTGAGGCTGCGGTATCCAACATAACCAAAGGGGCCATTTTTTCGACTGCGCTGCCTACCCGTCTGCCCTAGTCTGGGTGGACTTGATCAAATACGGACAGATCAAAGCCAGTGTGCAAAAGTCCATGGAGCGTCGCAGGACCAAAGATGACGGGAAAGTCACGGAACAAAACGACGGATGAGGTTTTTTTATCACTGAGACAGGGCATTGGCATCACAGGAAACAGCCGTTGGCATGACATATTATGACTCAAGGTAATGTGACGTGACTACTATTCAGAAGGCTGTCACCATATGACTTCATCACTAAACGGAACCCCGATCGCGTGGACGTTCATGGCCAGAAGACACGATGGAAAAACATTTGAAAGAGGATACATGTTCGAAATACGCTTTATATATAAACCTGGATGGCGAAAACACACCAGGCATCGATAATTGACATGATATACCATGGCAAAGCCCATCTACACCCGCTCCTTGTGATGAGTCTCATTATCCCCCACAGCCTTGCTCCCAGTCGGCGCGTTGGCTCCCAGGTTCTCGTCACTCTCATCATTCACAATGGCCTCCAGATCGACACCAGCCCGCTTCCGGATGCGGGCCATGTCCTCGGCGGGCGGGGGAATCCATTTGGCGCTCTTCCTGGGGCTCACGTGCTCCAAGTACATGGTGTCAATCTCCTCAATAGTCCTGCCCTGGCCCTCGATGACGAAGAAGTAGACAATCAGACCGCCGACAACATTGCACGCGGCAAAGACATAGCCGTACTGGAAGTCAATGGCGTTGAAGATGAATGTGGAGAAGAAGCCGATGCAAAAGTTCCAGATCCAGTTGCTCGCGGTGCTCAGGGCCATGCCCTTGGCTCGGTAGCGGGAGGGGAACAGCTCGGCCTGGATGGTCCAGATCATGGGGCCCCAGGTGGTGGCGAAGCCGAGGATGAAGAGGCAGGCAAAGACGATGAGGACGATGCCCTCGGTCGGCGTCTTCTCAGGGTGCCGCGGGTCGAAGCGGTAGTGGCCGACGGTGGCGAAGATCATGAAGCAGACGAACATCCACGCCGAGCCCGCCATGAGGGACTTGCGGCGGCCGTAGTGCTCGACAATGTACAGGCCGATGAAGGTGACGAGGAAGTTGATGGTGTTGAGGATGATTTGCGTGATGAAGGAGGGGATCTGGACCGACTTGAAGATGGTGGTGCCGTAGTAGAAGAAGTAGTTTGCGCCGGTGAGCTGCTGGAACATCTGCAGCGCGACGCCGAGGGCGATGCGGTACGCCATCCTCGGGGCCTTGAACATGTTGACAAACTCTGCGACGGGGCCGACCTTGAGCTTGTCCTCGGCGCGCAGCTTGGACTCGATCTCCTCGATCTGCGTGTACACGGCCCAGTGGTTCCTCGTCGCGCCGTAGACCCTGCAGAGCGTGTCCTTGGCCCTCTCGGCGTTGCCGTTGCGGAAGTCGTACCGCGGCGTCTCGGGGAAGGCCAGGATGCCGACGCCCAGGACGATGGTCCAGATCCAGCCGAGGCCGATGACGATCCTCCAGCTGGCCGAGCTGTCGCGCTGGTGATCGTCCGTGCCGAAGTTGAAGCACGCGGCGAGGAAGATGCCCATGGTGATGAACAGCTGGTACGCGCAGACCATGGCGCCGCGGATCCACGGCGGCGCCGTCTCGGCCTGGTACATGGGGACGAGCAGGCTGAGGGCGCCGACGCCCAGGCCGGCGATGAAGCGGCCGATCATGATCTGGTACCAGGCCGTCACGGCGGCAATCTGCACGACGAAGCCGACGGACGTGACGAGGCACCAGATGGACACGGACGGCCTGCGACCGATGCGATCGGCCACGGGCGCCGCGGTGAGCGCCCCGAGGAGCGTGCCGATGGAGAGCAGCGAGACGATGAGGCCGGAGCGCACGGCGGAGAAGTACTTTTCGCCGTTCTCGGGATGCGTCATGCCGAAGCGCGCCTTGAAGTCGTCCATTTCCAGGAAGCCCGAGATCTGGCCCGTGTCGTACCCGAAGATGAGGCCGCCCATGCTGACGAGCAGGCCCATCATGAGGGAGCGCATCGTCAGCCGCGGCAGCGGCGAGTAGTCCAGCCCTGCGAGGGAGCGGCGCACATCGTCTCGGTTGGCCTTTTCCGAGTTGGGGTCGACGTGGTCGAAGCGGACCGTCATGAAGTCCTTCATTCTGAGGATACGATGACGCTGGACCAAACAATGGGGATCAGATCAACAATGGGGATGTCCCTCGTTCGTTTCCCGAGGAATGGAAAGTGTGTGTTTCGCGGCAACAGGTCTCGGAATCAGGTGCGAGACTTGCTACAAGCCGGTCAAGGTCAAGAACTCGTAATTATATGCACTGAGACGCCCGAACGCGACTCCACCTCGCCCATTTTTTTTGGCGACATGAACGCCCCGGGTTAGTTTCTGCAGTAACTCCGTACTATGTATGCACTTGTTGTTGACTAGACTAGACTGTTCTTGTTTTCCCCTTTTTAGCGTGGCAGATGCACCCCATCAAGATGTAACTTTGTCTGAACCGCGGACGAAAAACCCGGCAACTACTCCGTACTCGGTAATGATTCGGACCGTCTATGTTTCCCCCCCCTCTCTCCCCCACGGGTGTCCCCCACGGGATGTTCACTCCTAGGTTGATCAGGATACGCAACCGGGGTGATTGCTCAGCGCGTCCAATGCTGTCGCGGATATGGGGCGATTTATCTTTGACCGCAGCTGCGAAGTTGGGGTTCGTGCAAGCGGAACCGACTCCATCATGACGTAGCATGGCGCCGTCAAAGCACCGAGTTCCTTGTCAAAGCTACACATCGAGTCATAATGTACAACTAACCGGGAGGGAAAAGTCATGACGGGTATCTAGGCCCGGGAAGTGCTGAAAATGTGCGACATCTGTAATTCTAAGTCGTTGTACGGAGGAGTTGCAGAATATCCTCATCGCAGATGCATCCCCCCCCGTCTGGACTTCTGCTTCAGCCTCTTCCTCTTCAATCCGTCAGATGACCCGGCCGGATGCGACGCGGATGCGCTGCCCTGCGATTCCCATGGCGGCGCCAGACCATGACGTCGTGGATGCGGCGCCGCCCAATCACGTGTCGGATAAGCTGCATTCGGAACGACCCCAATGACCCATCATCAACGGAATTAGGTCATCCAGCAAAATCCACTGCGTGATGCCCGCATTACGACGCCCATTTTCTCCTGCCTCGTTCTCAAAATGTAGATTGTGCTTGTTGTCCCCCAACCGGGTTGCATCCCTTGCGTATGCCTGCCAGCGCTGTAAACTACATCCCAACGCGTACATAACCCATGTCCAAAGTTGAAATACTAATACTACGAGCTCGCTAGCTCTGCACCTAGCCACGCGCATCATCATAGAATGTACAAGGACCGCCGTAAACTCTAGTATAAACGCAGAATATGACCTAGCGTAGGAAATTAAGCTTTGAGGCTGCGGGGCTGCCGCGGGCTGCCGCGGGGTTACATAACCAAGTGCTCCGAACGGACGACGCCATAAACTTCACAAGCCACGTTGGCGCGAAAGCTTTGCGAGCAGATGAGTCATTGAGTCAAACTCAAATCTTGCCAAGCATAAATTGACGTGATTTTCCCCCTTCCTCTGCACCTGCGACTGTCATCACCCCTCTTCTATCCCTTCCATGCTCTCGCACTCTACGCAAAGCAGACTAGACACAGAGAGATTAGGGCTATAACAATGATGAGCAGTTCTTGCTCACCTCGGCTGTCATTATGTAGAGCATTTTCACCTCTTGCTCGGGAGAGATCTCCGGAGGTGGGCAAGAGGTAAAACTGCTCATCATTATTATAGTCCAATCTCTAATCATCTTCATTAGCTTCATGTTTGCCATCTACAGCTTTGCCCTTCCCTCTCCACCCACGTCGGCCCGCATGCCCCCCCCCCTTTTTTTTTGTTCAAAATCTAGTAAATGCACGTCTATACCTCTTGTTGTCTCCTGTAACTTCTACCCGTGCCCTCAATCGTCACCTCGGTACTCGCCGAGTCGATTCTACGACCCCGATGTTCCCGAAGCGGGGATATGACCTTCTACCGTGCTTAATGCTGCCAGGTTGACTTCGCCCATTTGCTTCGACCCAGATGCATCCCCAACACCTGCCAGCAGCGCCACACATTCAATCACGTCTTCTGGCTCGAGCAGGTGCCATTTTGCCAGCGTCACTTTGGTGCTGGCGCCCACAGTCACCGTGAACACGTGGTCGGCATGCAGCACTTCTCCAGTGGCGCCGTTCAAGCTGCGGAACATGTCTTCGTCGGTGAAATCGTCGCCCATGCATAGTGCAAACTCGACTCGTCCAGGGTTGGGATCCAACTCTGATGGTTCGCCACCTGGGTTGTGGTACGTGGCAATCAGTCGCTTCGCGATCTCGCCCTTGTTGATGAAAGTCGGTCGCACCTCCACGTTGGCTTTCCCTGGCATCACCTCGATATCCCATTTGCTGGCCACCCTGGCCTCGAGCTCCCTATGACACTCTCCGGCCATGTGTATGCCTTGCTCAGGGTCCGCAAGCCTGTAGTGCCATGTGAGAGCACACCGCTTCCGCTCGATGAAAGAACCTATTTACCAAAGTTGGACCATGACGTCAATCGAGACAAAAATCAAGTGGAGGGGAAGAAGGGGGAAAAAAAAGGGGGGGGGGCCTACCCGAGACTTGATCAGTGTACTTTTGAAAAACCTCCATCACCTCAGTCTGCCAACCCATGTCAAACTTCTCCGCCAGATTGATCCACTCCTCCGAGCCTGGGTTTCTGAGAAAACTCCCATGCTCCGCTGAGAATCCCAGCTGCGAAATGTGACCCAGGTGTTGCTTGAGAAAGTCTTGGTCCCGGCCAGATATGATCCAGACCAAGTTCTTGGGGTCTTCAGCCAGTCTTCTGAGCGACTGGATGACGCGCTCTGACGGTATGGCGGCGCTGGGCTCGCGTACAATCGGTGTTAGTGTGCCGTCATAGTCGAACATGAATAGCCGTTTCTCGGCCGACCTGTACTTGGACAGCAGGACAGCACGGTCGAGCAGCGGCGTCGCGTTGGCCGTGTTGGACTCGCCCAGCACGTTGTAGACCTTGCGGATGAACTTGTTGATCCAAGTTTGCACGTTGTGCGCCGTGACATGCTCGTACAAGTGTTGTTGCATTCTCTTGCGCTCACTCTCCGACATTGTCAGCGCACTATTGATCTTTTCCGCAACCCCACTCAGATCCCAAGGATTGATGTGAATCGCATCGCCCAGGCTGCCGGCAGTTCCACTGAATTCAGAAAGAATCAGGGGCCCGTTCCCATCTTTCTGGCACACAATATACTCCAGACTTGTCGTGTTCATGCCATCTCGGACCGAAGTGATCAAGCCAATATCGCCAGCACGGAGCAGGGCAAAGTACTCGTCCTGGTTGAGATACTGCGGGTAATGTTGCACCGGGGAGAAGCCCAAGCTGCCAAAATCGCCGTTGATCTTCATGACAAGCTCATTGACCCGTGTGGCAATCTTGGTCTCATCGCCATCTCTCTCCGTCTCCAGGCTGGTGGTGGGCGAGGTGACCTGGATCAGAACAACCTTTTCTCTCCACTCGGGGTACATTTCGAGAAATCTTTCAAATGCCTGCAGCTTCTGTGCCACGCCACGCACACTGTCCAGGCGATCACGTCCGACAATGATCTTTTTGCCAGCATACATCTTCTTGAGCGCGTCGTACTTGTCGTCGACCGAGTCGGCCCAGGCATGCCGCTCCACTTTGGTGACATCGATTCCAATGGGGAAGACACCCGCTTGGACCCTTGTGCCGTAGGCATCGATCCCCAGAGTGTCAGAGGGAAACCCGAGGATGCGGGTGCAGCAGCTCAGGAAGTGTCGTGAATAGCTGTAGGACTGGAACCCAATCAGGTTGGCGCCAAGAACCCCTTCCAACACTTCCTTGCGACGAGGAAGACACCGTAGGAACTCACTACTAGGGAACGGTGAGTGTAAGAAGAAGGAGATGTACATTTTTGGATTCCGTTGGCGTAGCATGCTGGGAAGAAGCAGAAGGTAGAAGTCGTGGACGATGACAATGTCGCCAGGCTTGTAGATCTCGATGATTCTGTTGGCGAATTTCTGATTCATGCGATGGTAGTCTGCCCATTGAATGCGCTCCTTCCTGCCATCCGTGGGTTCATGCTGCTTGTAGTGGAACAGCGTGTACAGATCATGATGGGCGTATCGGCGCCATCTTGATTGATCCTTGAGCATGATACCCTCGTCTGAGTCGTCGGCCTCGTCCGAGAGCCAGACAGGCACTGTTCGAATCGTTTTGCTGTGCGAGAGAGCGTACTCGAGCCTGTGCTGATCTTCTTTCGGTAGCCAGAGACCGTCAACTGGAGGCGGTGTCGGGAGCCGTGTGCTTACGTCGACAGGAATGGGGGCGGAGAGAGCATTCAGGGAAGAGATGCCAACTGTGGTGTGGTTGGCCGACAGACTGCCATCTGTCGTCTGTTCGGGAGGCTGTGCGGGGGGTGGGATGGAAGACGAATCGTGCGCAGACTCGACTTCTCCAGTCCAAGCCACAAGTGTGTGATTCCATGGTGTCGCGTCGGACGAGAGGTAGGTAAAAGAGTCGAACAAGGCGGATTGACCACGGCGAGGTCTCAAGCCCTGCCAGTGACGAAGCTGTCAGTCAAGTACCTCGGTGTGATGCGTGTGATGCGTGTGACGCGTGTGATGATACTAGATAGAGGACTGCTCTGATGAGAGAACAGAGTATAGATGAGAAACTGCATGCCCAATCTACCGGCCAACGCCAACTCACAACTCACCCAGTCTTGGCCTCTACGGTATGTGAAAGAATAGGGGATATTGAAGGCAACCGAGATGATGTTGCCCGTGAGACCCAGATCCGGGTTGGCGGCCCGAATCTCGGACAGAGACTCGCGGCGCGCCATGACGGGGGATGCAATTGCGTTGGCAAAGGTATTCTTGTCGTGTCAAGAATATCAATTTTGACAAAAGAGAACTCTAGGTCTGTAGGGGAAAGTGTTGATCATTATCCTGGTAGTGCGGAATACTGATGATGAGAATGAATGGGGTTGTCTTTTTTGTGGATGATGAGGGGGTTCACATGACACCGCAGAGGTCTGGCCTGGTCTGGCCAGTGGGGGTCCCACTTGAGGTAATAAGACGCGGTGGGACACGGACACGGCGGGTGCCAGGCAGCCAAGGAAGTTGGGAAGTTGGGAACCAGGGGCCCGGAGAGATGAAGAAATAATATCTCATCTCAGTTGAAACCGGCCACAGTGTGCCCGCACTGCCCTCCTCGTACGGTGTCGCATCTGCCACATCCCGCGGTTGGTGCCACCCCATGGCTTCCTCAGCAAAGTCCAGCATACGACCGAAGTCTTGGATGCAATGATCCCACGGGACATGATTGATTGTTGCTCACAGTATACATTTTCGCCATTCCCCCTTCTTCCATGGCCGTATCATTCCCTCTCTCATTTAGGACATGTCGCTTGAAAGCGAAGGTGATATAATCCTCGGCTGTCTTGCTTAGCTTATTGGTTGTTTTGCCTTTGCTTTTATTTTAAGCAAGACAGACGACGAGAATTATGTCAGCCTGATGCATCCGTTCTAAATTTAGACTAGCACGTAGCAAGACCACGTGACTCACGCCTGTTAGAATTGTTCCAGCTAGTTTCCCTTCCTTGCTGGCTGTCGGCTTCACCTCGCTTCAACAACGCGAAACCAAAGATCCGGAAATCCGCCGACAATCAGCCATCACGACCTTGCGTAATTGCTCAATGTCACCATCTCCATCTCCATCTCCATCGCAGCATGCGACAGCACACGTCTACGCCAGCAATGGGGCTAGAGATCCTCCAGGCCGCCAGCGATGCCGCCCAGGCCATTCAGAATCCTCAAGCTCTTCAACATGCCGCCGCCGCCGCCGAAGCCGTGTCCCAGCAGCAGCAGCAACGACGACAACAACAACAACAACAACAACAACATGCTCAGATTGCAGGTGCCGTAGCTGGGCTGACGGGCTTGCCACAAAGCCCAGACATGACGCAACATATGGTGCCTGGGGATGGAGCCGGTGTGATGCGCGATCCAACCATTAATCCCAAGCTGACCCGGTTACGACGCGCATGCGATCTGTGCAGCCGACGGAAAGTGAAATGCGACGATTCCAACATTCCCTGCAAGCCATGTCGCGAACTAGGCGCAGATTGTACGTGGGAGCGGGAGACGAAGCGACGAGGGCCGCCCAACAAGCACGCCGAAGCTGCCAAAGCCGCGAAACGGGCGCGGTTGGAAACGACGGTTGTGGCAGCTGGCGCCGGTATCTCTGCATCGCCTTCTCCCCAAACAGCAGCCAAGACGCTCATGAACATCTCGTCTGACGGGATTCTCGACGCAGAATTGATTGCTCCCATGCCGGTTCTGGAGCTCCTGGTGGACGATTTTTTCACGTATATCCATCCGTTAGCGCCGTTCCCGCACGAACCCACATTTCGTCAGTCGTTTGCGAACCGAGAAGATAGAAGTAGACCCGAGTTCCTGGGCTTGCTTGCCAGCATGATCGGTGCCTTGGTAGCGTCGTTTCCCAGAAGTGCGAGGGAATATTTAAAGGCCCAGCATAGCACGCACCTGTTTCCCAAAGCTATCGTCCTGGTGGAGAAGTGCAGAGATATTGCTCTGCTCACGCGGGGCAGCAAATGGATCCTGAAGCAGCCAAAGACGCTGGACGATGCATGCACAAGCTATTTCCTCGGTCTCATTGGTGCGCATACGCTGCAGTCGAACGCCGCACGGCATTTTCTGGCCGAGACGTTGATCCTGATACGGGAGCTGGGGTTTCAGAGACCAAAACACCCCGGAGAGTTGCCCGCGTTCGGAGCAGATGCCTATTCGCAGGAGCCGTTGCCATTCAACCAGGTCAAGGATCAGATTGGAAAACGCCTGTTCTGGTGTCTGCTGCTGTGCATTCGGTAAGTGAAGTCTGGCGCGTGAATGCATTCACTGATCGGGGGCGTGATGGACGCGTATTGGTTTTCTTTCAATGACTAACTTGCAGTAGGTCGATGGCTCAGTTGGGCATGTCTGGAACTGACATCGTGATCGCGCCGTCTACACCGAGTCTGCCGTATCCTGCTTACCCCGAAAACGTGGACGACATTTGTGTGCTCGCAAATGAAATCATTCCCCAGGCCGAAGGGAGCGTGACTCTCTTGACTGGGTTTCGCTCTGGTATCGACATTTACACTACCATGAACGGCGTGGTGAGCCTGGAGCTGGCGTATGGTATGAGCACGCTTCCATGGGCGGACCAGCGTATTTTGCTACGAGACGGCTTGATCGCCGCAAAGAGCATCACCGACAACCTGCCCCCGGAGTTGCAACTGGCACCACAAGGAGAAGATGCCAACTCGCTCGCCACGCTCGACGAATCTGGTCTGCAATATGTACCTCCCGTATGGCCGAATGCCCAGCCGTCGCACGACGTTCGCAACGTGATCAAGGTGCAGCCAGCGCAACGGCGCCGTCTGCAATACGAGATCCAAAAGGCCAACATCTTCATGTCCCAGCTTGCCACACGATCATACTTTGTCGAGCTCTACTTTAATCTCCGCGACGTCCATCTCGCCGAACAGCAGACCAACCCGCTGGAAAACCGGACCGAGGAGGAAAAGGCCCTGCAGGACGCAGACGACGAGGAGATCCACGCCCTCATGGCGGCGGAGCGGGAGCTCACTGTACAGAATCTGCTAGAAGTGATTGGCTCCATCTCACAACGCAACATGGAACCACACGGTCTGTCGCTCATCAGCAAGATTCGACAAGTGGCGTCGACGCTACTGAACAACTCGCAAGACCGAAAGGGCCCCGTGGCGATGAAGTCGGAACAGGCGCTCTCGCAACTGATTGACATCTCGATCAAGCTGGAGAAGACGGGTCCCGCGGCAGCGAGCAGGGCTGCGGATCCGAATCAGATGACGGCCGAGGACGAGGAGGAGGAGCTACGACACTGGGCTGATTTGCGGGAGTACCAGTTGCGATTTGCGGCCAGTGCCGAGTACGCATCCGACTTTAGTGTGAAGACGCCAATAGATTAATTGACTGAGGCCGAGGGTTCATTCTGCTCAGCATCGAGCGATGGAACCGGTGGATTGCGTTAATCAACACGGGGATAGAACAGAACAAGTCGGATGGCGTCAACATGTACTCTAGACAAGATGAAAGATGGCTAATCCATACCGATACCCCACCGCGCGTAGCTCATAATGACCATTCATTGACCCAAAACCTCACAATTCCCGATGACTCGCCCTCAACCAAAACAACCCGAATATCCCCTCTTCCTCCGTCCGACCCATCAAGTCCCCCAGCTGCCCGTCAACGGCACGTGATCCCTGTGAATCGGTCGCCTGCCACAGTCAAGAATGCTTCACAGCCTTCGATGCTCACAAGACGAACAGTACAACCGCTTGCCAAACCATGCATCAGAGTCGCAATTCATTTCATTTCATGCGTCATTGATACTATCTATCCATGCCAAGCCAAGCCAAGCCAACGTCGTAACGCCACGCAATCCCTGATATCATGTAAAACCAGCCCGGTCCCTCTTCAAACATGGAAAACATAAACCCTATTCTTGCAAGTTCCATCAGGGTATCAAATTCCAGCGCTGAAATATCAACTCAATTCCTTGATGCCATCCAGCCGACAACCATGTCAATGCCACAATCTGACCGCCGCCCATCCATCCATCCCACAACGTGAGTCGTCAACATCTTTCGTCTAACAGTTGCGTGCCCCATCTCGTTACCAATCGTATCCAGGTCCGCCATAGCCTACGTCTGAAAATGACACTGGGGGGGTATCTCATCACGTCATGCATGACCCTTTGCGTACAAAATGAAAAAGAGAGTACGTGCAAAAAAAAGGGAAAAAAGGGAAAACAGGGGGAAACTGCTTTGAAACAACACGAAAAGAAAAAAAGCCCCAAAACAAAAAGGAAATGTTCCGTCCAGGTAGACAATGACAGGCAGTTTGAACCAAAAATGGCGCCTGAAAGCATTGACAAGTAGACGTGTTGTCTGATCAAGCCTTTCGCCATCCGATGACTCAACGTATCGAGCGTTCAAGCAGTACTGTCGCGACAGAATGGGACAATCGCTGGAGAAAATCCAAGAACCGTCCAAAACTAATACGCTGTGGCAGTGGTCCCTTCGCTAGTAGCCACCGCCACAAGAGCCTCCAGGCGCCTCAATGAGTCGGGTTTGCCCTGTCTGTCCTGCTGCTGCTGTTGTTGGGGAGGGGGTTGTTCTCTTGCTGGAAATCCGTGAAACCCAGTAAAGTTGGGATGAACCATGCGGTCCACGTGCGCCGTTCGCGGGTCCTGTGGAGGCTGACCGCCGCCTTGAGGAGGCGGCGCCGCCGGTCCGTGGTACCACCCGTGCCGCTTGTTCTCCCGCGGTGTTGTGATGGAAGGAGCCGACATGGTGTGCTGATGCAGAGATCGACTGGCGGCCGCCGTGGGTCCATATTGCCGGGATGGGGGGACCTGATCTTGGAAACGAACCGTTGGCTGGCTGATTTGCACCTGCTCGGCCTGGGCCATGACGGCTCGATTCGCCTCGGATGCCCAGCTGCCGGCACTGTCGCGAGGAGGTGTCTTGTGGTGGCTGATGTCCAGTCGGTTCAGCCCGCGCTGCAGGCTGGCGTCGTACATGTTCAAATTGCGGCGTTCTTCCGGCTGAACCATCTCACCCGCACCAGGTTGATAGGGTCGTCGATGGGGGGAGTCGACGTCCATTGCCATGGGCGAGGGACCTCGCTGCTGTGGGGGAGGAGGCGTGGGGTGCCGGCGCGGTGGGAGGGGGTCAAACGACTCGATGCCTGGCAGTCGGAAAGGAGACGAACAGTTGATTGGGTTTGCAATGGGTGGCGGTCGGTTCGGCCGAACGGCTTGGTTGGCGACGGCGAGTTGGTTCGGCTGATTCGGCGGTTGGTTTGCGTAGTTTCTGTTGCTGTCCGGATGCCAAGTACGTCGTCGCCACGCTTCGTCAGGGTTGCTAGACACCGAGTCTCGGCGACCGGACCATCCTGACGTGGACGAGGACGGCGACGCAGCCAGACTCGAGTTTGTGGGTGCAAATGCTGCCGGGTGAGAGCTGTTCATGCGACCGGGTCCAAAGACGTGATGGTGTCCGGGCGCTGACTGGAAGGGGCTTGCGCTGGATGGGACACTGAGCCGTCGGCCATGCGTTGGGCCACCAGAGCCGTACATGCTTTGAGAGCGTGAGTGTGCCGATGTAGCGGGTGATGCCATTCCCGAAGCCCAGCGTGGACTGCTTTGAGCCGTTGAGAAGGTGGCGGATGTAGGCGTGCTGAAGTCGCCAGGTGATGGCGGGCGGTGCGAATAGGCGCTTTCGGCGCCGGCGCTGCGATACGACTCCATGGAGAGTCGGGATCGGGGATCGGCAGCCATGACCAACGGCGGTGGGCGTCGCCGGGCCTCGTTCGGGAGTCCGTACCCGGAGCCTGCCGAGCTTATGCTCGCGATGCTGGCGATGCTGGCGATGCTGGCGATGCTGGACGTGGATAAACTCTTGGAGTGGCCACGGGCTGGCCCTCCTGCACTTCCGCCAGTTGATGCCCTTGCTCTGTTGCCCGCCTGTCGAACCCTTTCCGTAGTGCGCATCTGCCGTTGGAATCGAGAGCCGGTAGCTGCCAGGGAATCAATGGGGATATCTTCATTCACATGCACGGTCTGGGCATGCTGCCTTAGATTGTCGAGCCTGGAGAATCGACGAGAGCAATGACACTGGAACGGTCGTTCACCAGTGTGTTTCCTGTCACGAAACTACGTCAGTCCAGGCCAGCAGCAAAGCGGGTGCCCTCCGAAAACAAAACGCAACACAGCCCGCAACTATCCATGAAATGGAGAAAAAGAAAAAAACAAAGCGGAGGCTCACCTGATGTGTCGCGCCAAGTGTTCGCTTCTCGTGAAACTCAAGTTACATGGCGGGTAGTCGGTGCAGTAAAACCGCTGAGACCTCTTCTTCTTATTGGATTTGGAGCCGTCGGCGCCAACACTTTCGTCGTCAGACGCGGCACCATCCTCGCCCGCGATGCCGGTTTCGCCGTCCGAGTCATCCATGTCCACATCCATCGAGCCCCGCCTTGACGACTTGGAGGAATGTTGTGAGTTTTGCCGACGTGGGAGGTTGTCCCTCGAGTCGGGGAGAAGAGGTTTCCGGTCGGAACCGGCGGCGAAAGTGGACCGTGTTGGTGTCTTGGAGTCGTCATGCCGTAATGATGGCTGCTGGAGTCGCGATTGCTGCGAGGCCGTGCCAGATGGAGGAGTGATGGAGGAGGACGAGAAGGATGTCGTCATGGGTTCCTCTTTGATGGGCTCATCTATGAGCGAGTTGACCGGTCGGAACGCAGCCGCCATGGTGGCAGGCTGTGACGAAGGACGCCCGTTGGAGATGAGCAAAACGGCGATGTTGGACTGGAAAATTCGCCGTCGATGGGTGGGTTCGCGGAGTCGAGTGTGATGTGATAATGGCAAGCGGTCAGGAAGATTGCACGAGGGCCCTCGGTAGCGTTGCCTACTTGCCTACGGGTGGAAGGAGATCAAAGTGAGAGTTGAATGGCGGAGGTTCTGCCAGGGGGGTGGAGAGTACAAGTATGTACGGAGTACAGTGGGGTCCATGTATGTACGGACGCACGGGAGCATGTATTGTTAAGCAAGCGACCAAAGCAACACAACGGTGGGCAAATAAATGGCTTGCTGGATGCGATGCGCTAACTGGTGGTACTCGGTGCACTGGGTGCACTGGGTGAGGCTGAAAGGAACCCGGCAGAGTAGCGCAGGGGGGGAAAGAAAGAGGCTTGGAGGCTTGGAGGCTCGGAGGCTTGGTTGGATTGGATCAGTCGAGGGGGGTGGGCCAGGCAGTGGGGGTGGGTGGTGACGAGACGAACCAGGCGGAGAGGCGAAAATCAATAGCAACTTTCTTCTTCAATTCTAATTACGGACTAGAATGTCTCGTCTCGCTTGCTCCCTGACAGCCGGGGGGGTTGATGTGGTTGATGTGGCTGATGTGTGATGTGCGCGCGCGCTGTCTCGCAGAATTCCTGTCGACGGGACGTCTGAATAGTCTGAATAGTCTGAATAGTCTGAATAGCAGTGCCACCTCGGACCACCCACACGCACGGGCGAGGGCCTGGTAGCCGGAACCATGTTCTCGATGGCCGGTCGAAGCCGAAGACGGCCGCCGAGTTGTCGTGGTTGCCTCTCTATTACTCCGCACTCCCCGGGGTTTTTCGACATCGTCTGGTGATTCAATTGCTTGGTGAAACTTGTGCGCCTCGCCAACTTCGAAACCCCTCTTCCGGAGACGCGCGCTGCAAGGGGCCATTGTCCTGCGCCTGCAGGTACGTACGTACGACTCTTGCGCAACAGGCCCGCGCGCGCGGCGAGAATGCAAAGTTGACAGCAAAACGGGGAGTCACAACGACGAAAACGGCGGATGGGATGGGGGGGCGTTGACGAGGCTGGCAACGTACCAGCACAAGTACAAACAATGTCTCCAAACATGGGCCGTCGAACTGATCTGACATGTGCTGGTTGCGGACGCATCGTTCTGCTCCGCACCCGCACCCGCACCGCGCTGCGGGACTTGTTAGTGCCAAGTTCCTGGCAACGTAGGCAGGAACCCCAGGGGCCAGGGGCAACGGGGCACTTGGATGCGCCAGCACAATTACATACATGCAGACGGGTCATGAGGAGGCAGGGCAGGGCAAGGGCGTTCGATGTCTTGCTGTTCGCACCACACAAGACAGGCAGCCAAGCCAGGCCGCATCCAGATTCCACCCCCCCCCTTGGACCCATTGCCCATTGGACCCATTGACCCTCCCAACAATGTCAGCACCGCGCACCATGATTCAGTCGATATTATCGCCCCCCCCCCAAACCAGGCCGAGTCCGGTGCCTCGCCGTGATTCTCCATTCAAGTCAGCACACAACACCACAGACGACGTCAACATCTTCAAGCCTCCCACCCACCCGACCCAACGGACGAGGGATGTTAGTCCAATCTGCCTTCAGAAAGTGGATGCCAGACCCGCCGTAAGCCACCGCATGCCCGTGGTTGATACATAGATAATCCGTAAGTCGTCGCGAGACAAAAAAGGAAGCAAGTGTTTGCCACGGGATGGGCTGCAGAGCACATTCCTTTTCACTGTTCTACCGAGCAGTTGCGTCTATGATCCGCACGGTCATACGCCGAGGGGGGGCTATCAAGACAACTAACTGTGCCTGGTTGCTCACTGATACCAGGCTGCAACGGAGAGCCTCGAATGCTGTGCAACAATGCCGCCAGCCCAGCTTTGATGCATGCGACCTTGGCTGCTGAAACCCTTTTTTTGCCACGACATGTACGAGGAAAAAGCAACCTGATTACTTTCTTTCTCTCTCTCTCTCTCTCTCTCTCTTTTATTTTATTTTTTTGGCCTCGCGCAAAGCCAGGGACAGTTGAACAACTATGCTGGGCTTACTTGCGGACGGACATGTGCATCGACATGACGCAAGGGAGGGCCACAATAGCCACGCATTGTTCAAGTCGTCCATGTAATCATAATTGGCGCCGGTGGGTCCAGTTGCGCGGCGTAGGTACATAATACTCCGTACAGTCAGTCAGTCGGTCAGTCAAAAGATTGTGGACGAAAGCGGTGCGGTCATGGAGGTGGCCAGCTGCGTCCGGCAAATAGCTCATATCAAGCGAGAGCAATCCGTAGTCCCGTGCAAAGCATAATATATGAGGACACCGATGCGCCGATGATGCTTCAACAATGCTGCCGGTGCGAATCGGCGTCGTCGCTCGGCGGTTTACTAATTAGTTTACCAACTATGTACAGCCAGCCATTCACGGCGACCATTGTGAAGTGTATGTGTGTACTTCGGTGCTGGCTGACCATTCGACCCAGTATGTACGGACTATCATATACTTGTTCTCACAGCATCGGGCCACTCATGCGAGGGGGCGCTTGGTGACAGGGGTACTTGGCGTCGCAACCAGGTGGACCAGCCAGGGGCCAGGGCGCCTTTTTTGCTTTCCTGGTTGTCCTGGTGCAGGTGCATGCCATTTGCGAATTGTCAGACCGCCTGGCCGAAGATCCGTGCCTCGTCTCGTGCGTGTCCGCTTGCACTCGGGGGATTTTCGAGAAAACTCTTGGTCCGCCCTCGAATCACCATCGACCAACGAATGGTATATTTGTCCGTTGTCGTGTCCGCGCGCGAGCTCTAGTAAGTTCCTCTCCAGTAGAACGGCCGCTCGAAATCTAGAATGTGGAAGATTTCGGCTTCGGGAGACGATGCCGAGTTCAGCCGTTGCACGAGGTTCCTGACTTTCTTCATGGCATTTGTGCTGGCCGCTGGATGAAACCCCTAGAACACTCATCGTCTTCAATGTAACAACCAGACCACCAAAACCAACGTGTCATGCATATATCGGACAAGGGAGCGCGTAGTATCATCTCCCGAGAACCCTAGATCTTCACTGAGAAGGGCGTTGGGGGGGAGAATGTGGGGGATCAAGGTGGCCGATCCCAACTTGCAAGGGCTATTCTCGGCGCTCGCTGGCGTCGATCCATGCGGATCTGATCCATGACGACGTGCCTGCATCAGGGGGGGGGGGCCTTAGCCTCGAGGAGTCTCGCCGTCCAGAATCTTGCTTGCAAAGAATCTGATCTGTCAAGATGCATCTTTCTCCCTGTCGCCCGCGGAACTTTGCTGCGCCGGTCATCATCGCACCTCGGACAGGAGAAACGCGGGCTTCCTGCTCGCTGCTTCGGGGTCCGGTAACGATGCTGAAATGGCGTCGTCGTCGGCTAGCATTCGTAGTCCGGCCCCGTCATGGCTTAACATGACGCACATGTCAAAGGAACAAGTCCGGAACACAGTAGTACCTCGTGACCTTGACTCTTTCGAACCGACGAGGCCCCCAAGACATGTTCGACTGCGGCGCAGCTGAGTCCGCCCGCCGTGCTAGATTCCAGGATTTCTTCGCTGCACCTTTTCGCCATCCCGCTCTTTGCTTTTTGCCTGATGCCCTGATGCCTGCTCGCCTGTGTCTCAAAGACCCTTGCATCAACCAGGGTGTCTTGACCCCGCGCCATGGCGTTGCAGCTTAGCCTGAGCGTGTCAAGGAGACAAACGCCCCCATGGCGTCGTTTTTAGAAGGCTTGCCAGGACAGGAACGGGTTTCTGCAGGATAACGCCTTTTTCAAGTACATATATTTGTGCACAACGCCGTGATAGAACGGTACGGAGTCATCCGTAACGGCGGCAATGTGATGCGACCGTGATGGCCTACGATATTCGTGAACCGGAGTCCTGAATTGCCTGGTCAGCATGGTGAGGATGAAGGCACGTAGATTTACTTCCAAAGACTCATGTCACCTGCGCCGTTCATGGGTTGGTACGGATTAGGTTTGATCCAATTGGAAACCATGATATAAAAAGTAGTATTTCAAAACGGGCGTCTTCTCATTATTTATTACCACTCCAACGCACTGGTTTGTGAACAAGTGAACCAAGATATCTGTAACGCCGAGCTCCATGCAAGACAACTGCCACTCATTAACCCCCCTAGATCCAAGTCAAGCCAGTATTGATACACGCACATACATGTGTACATGTCACATGCACATCACATGGTCCTTCGTCGCAAAGACGTACTAAATGTCCAACATGCTCCTGACCTGCTGCGGCCGAGCATTGATGCTCTGCGTCGTAGATGCACTGTTGGAACGATGGGCCGATTCAGGCCTCTCCCCCTGAGAATGATGCTGCCTCTCCAAATCTGGATATGGCGGTGGGGGCCCATCTTCCATGAGAGAAGCTGCTCTCCTGGCTCGTTCAGCAGCTGCATCGTTGGGGAAGAGGAGACGAGCAGCGTTTTGCACAATTCTCTCCGCATGGCGGCTCTCGTTCGTGCCCTTGTACCGTTCGCCGTGGGGATCGACTGCTGCCGTAGCAGATGTGCCCAAGTTTCTGACGCCGGCCCTGTCTTGCCGGGGGTTGGTTGAGTTGGCTGGTAGTCTGCCCAGTTCGAGACCATCATTGTTGAGGGCTGATCTTTCCGCCTCGAGCCTGATTTGTAGTTCTGCTGGGTCCTCGGTTCGCCGCCCAACACCTCTCTTTCCGCCGACTTCATTTACGTTTTGATTGATCATGTCTCGCACAGATCGGAGGTGGTCTCCTCACACGCGCCGCCACCAAGCTGGCTTGCGTGCAATACCGAGTTCGCGGTCGTTATTCTCGCCTCGTTCCCTTCTCTGTCTGAGAAGCTCCTTATCTTCATTCGGTGCGACGAATCCATAGACAATCTGCACATACAAGATGAGGACGGTGGGACCGTAACCCCATGCAATGAGAGCCGGAACATTGGCCCCCACAGCTACCACCAGAGACAAGTCCCACGTGAATGATATCAATATCTGGTAGGCAATCATGGCAGCAGATAACGCGATGAGGAGAACAAATCGAACCGGCACGGCTCCAAGAAAGCCAACAGCCTCGTTGAAAATGCCACGGTGACGTGGCTTGTAGTGGTGGATAGAATGGTGCAGAGAAAAGAGTATCGTGGCCCATGCGATGACCAGACAGAATGCACCAGCTTTGAAGCGAGTGCTGGTAGCATTCGGTATGGTGTAATCTTTGATTTGTTCTGCATAGCTCTGAGATCTGACAAAATTCCAATCCCGAGGCACGACCAGAAAGAAATTCTAGACGCGGGAGTCAGTGAAAACCGGGCCAAGAATTGAGCTGTCCGAGATGTGCCGAACTTACCATCCAAACCCAGAAATAAAACCACATCGGAAGCCAGAACTCAATCTTTGCCCTCCTGTCATCCTCACGATAGACAAAGGGGTTGGGATCGATATACTGTCTCTCCAGCCAGCTGCCCCAATGGCGGACTGCCTCCCATACCACTGCCATTGTCCCCACGCACATGAGATACCAAAAGAAAACGGTGAGAACGATGGGCAAGTCTTGCAGAAAGTACCTTTCAATGTCAACATTGGAGAAGAGACTGATGAGCGCACACGCGGACACAAAGCATGCCCAATACCACTGCCACCGACGACCGATTGGAAAGAAGCGTCTTGTCACGGGCAAGTACAAGGCGCCGTGCTTTGTCAGACATACAAGCGAAAGGACGATTGCAAGGGCATAGACAACTCCTATGCCGATACCAGCAAAACCACGAGGGCCAATGGGGTAGATGGAGCTGTAACAGCTGGTGGCGTTGACAAAGCTGGCGTTGGGGTGCACAAACGCCGGCTGCAACGGTGTGAATGCCAAGTAACAGTCCGAGCCGTTAGACAAGGTATTGTTACTTGGATAGAAGGTATAATTGGCGATGTCGAGAGCCGTGGCGTTCAGGTGAACCCCGGCTATGACCGTATCAGTTGCATTTTCGCCGGCTGGATATGATTCTTTGCCTCGGATGAACAGATCGCGCGTGTCGAAGACGTCAAAGCCTATCATCTCCCAGAATGGCTGAGCTCCGCGGCCAGCCAGATGGTCTTCCTATAAGTGTACGGCTATCCGCTCGTGAGCCGTTATCGCAGGCGCGCAGGCTCGAAGACGATCGTGTTTTAATGTCAAGCATTGATCAGATGCGCGTTTCGTTATCCAAAGTTGACAAGGGGAGGGGACGGGGGTGGGGGTGAATTGACTCGGCAGCGAGTCGAGCAAGTTGACCTGAGAAATACGAAGAAACCCTGCGCGTCTGGGTAAATGGTGGGAGAGAAGAAGAAAAGGTGGAAGAGAAAGTGTGACGATGCGGGGATGCGGAGATGCGATTTGATATGGTACGGATTACGGAAACTGCGGCGATGGCGGAGGACAGGCTGCCGAACCAGCCGCGCGACCGACACAGTGTCAAAATATTCCAGGCAGCAAGCTACGGCCTGCTAGCCGCCGGCGGTTTACGGACTACAGTGGGTCTGTAGTCATAACAAAACCGCGTCGCAATCAACAAAGTACAGTACTAGACTGTTTTTCTCGCACATGCCACAGTTGGCGGAGAAAACATGTCATTGGCACAGATAGCTCCGGTCGACCAGGTGTCACGATACAGCGATAATCGCCAAGTGCCTCTATCTGTCAGCTGTCACCAACTCATTCCAGGCCCTGCGCAGCCGCAGCTCAGCCCCGACCCTGCGACGATTCAGGCAGTCTTTGAGAGGCACCGGTCGAACGCGCTCTTCGAAATGACCAGCGCAGAGCAGCAGGCCAGCGGGATTGAGCTCGACGAGCCATCCTACATTGACTACGAAGCCTTTCTCTCCCCCGACTTTTCGCCCACAGCCTTTGCCAACACGTTGGTCGTATCTACAAACAACCCCAATGATACCCCCCTAGACCTCTCCACGCCGCTCTCCCGAGTCTTGTTCGACACACAAGAGATCGACTCCCACATCGACGTCCTGACAACGAGATCTGCCGTGCCTCTGCTAGAGTTCACCCAGACGCAGAACCAGGCCAGCAAACGCATCGTTTCGGAGCTCGACACGCAACTGAAAAACCTCAACGATAGCTACAAGCAATTGGAGAAGGAGGTCATTGATAAGCATGCCGAGGCCGACGAGGTCCGCCACGTGGCACTGCGACTGTGGGAAACGCTACGGCTCGGACGCTCGGTTGGTCGCTGTCTTCAGTTAGGACGACAACTGGAGCTGCAGCACTCAGAACTCAACGGCGTGGGCACAAAAGTTGACCACGAGGCAATTGTTCGATGCTCTTACACGATTCTGTCGCTCCGCGAAGTGCTCGACAGCAAAGCTCCGGGCGAGGAGGGCCACGGCTTGGACAAGGTCCATGCCATCCGAGCTCTTCAAGACTCCGTCATCACTCCGCTGGAACGATCTGTTCGCGAAACCGCCGAAAAATTCGTGCGAGAATTCTCCATACCTGCCAACATGACCTTTTCTCAAGGCGAAGAAGCAAGAGCCAAGCTGGAATCTGCCTTCACGACGCTCTATCTCCTATCACCTACTTCCGGCATCAATCCTGAGCGCTGGGCACCACGATTGCTGCTCACGGCCTTGGACACGTTCATCCGCTCCTCTCTACAAACAAGCATCACGTCTCTGTCACGTTCTCTCGGCCAGCTACCATCTCTTGATCGGGCGCTGAGCGAAGTGACACTCAAGTGTCAGAACGTGATTGCCGTCGAGATGATACTCCAGGAAAGCAAGCCTCCCAATCATCCGCTTTTGCCGGTCTCGACAACCCACAAGCAACCCAGTTTGATTCAGCCACTGCTCGCACACCTGGAGACCGGGTCACTGGCATCGTACTTTTGGCGCACCATGGCAGGCAGCCTGGCCACTCGCGTCCAGGACATCGTGTACAGGGGAGGAGTCGTTGCGCGAACCCTCAAGTCCAACAAGGCAAATGTGGGGGATGCCATCAGGCAAGCTGTTCTGAAGGGGTCTCAGCCGCCGGCCGCGTTCACAACCGGGAAGAAGAAGGAAAAGGCCGCCGAGGTGAATTGGGATCGCGAGGTTGCGGTCATGGTGGGCAGTGTCACGAATAACCTGAGATAGAATACAGGGGAGAACTGACATGGAATAAACAGACGTGAAAAAAAAATCCCCATCAAGGCCTCTTGGGTTCTTACTAGAAGACAAGTGCAAGCAGATGGCGGGAGAAAAGTGCACGTTTTTTGCACCTGTGTCGTGACATTTTGGCACTCCTATCTACACGCAGCCTTTATCGTATCGAACCTTGCCTTGTCCTGTCCAAACCAGAGGAAGCAACGTTGATGAGTTCTGGTTCATCTGGCTCTCGTGATGAGCACAGACACGGCCCCGAAGCAACTGGTCAGGTCCAGGCCAAGTCGAGCGTTACATACTCGCGCCCGAACCCCCGTTGAGCCCCTCCTGCCCCACGCGCTGTGACGTAACTGCGCAGCCACTGAACCCCTGAAACAACCCGCTGAAGCATCGCGGGGCAGCACCAGACTGAAGTCACAATTGACCCAGCCAGATAGTAGGTGTACGGTCACTTTTGGTGTACGGAATATGCCCGCATAGATGTGAGGACTGGCCAACGAGTCTTTCCTTGCGCACAACCATACATTAATCAAGTCACACTCCTCTTCACTGTCAACGACATCGAAACCGTCCATCTGCGTCATCAGACTCACCCACAAGTTATTACAACCTTGATCTCCTAAAAGTCCCCTCAATTACATTCGAAAACCAACGACGGACCCAGCATGCCACCCAACCAAGGACTAGTCCACCTCAAAGAGTACGACATCAAAGACAGCAACGTCGAGCTCGTCGGATCCGACATCGACCACCGCGTCAAGTACAACTCGGCCGCGAGCGAGCCCGCCTGGAACGATGGCGCCGTAGGCACCAAGGCTGGCCTCCGCGTCTGGCGCATCGAGGACTTCCAGGTTGTGCCGTGGCCGGAGAACAAGTACGGCCACTTCTTCGACGGCGACAGCTTCATCGTCCTCCACTCGTACAAAGTGGGCAAGAAGGAGTCGGAGAAGCTGGGCCACGACATATTCTTCTGGCTCGGGAACCACACCACGCAGGATGAGGCCGGGACGGCGGCGTACAAGACGGTTGAGCTGGATGAGTTCTTGCGAGGGGCGGCCACTCAGCACCGCGAGATCCAGAGCGCCCCGTCCGACGAGTTTCTGGCCCTGTTTCCTCGGCTATCAATTCGATCGGGCGGTGTCCGGTCTGGGTTCCGCCACGTCGAGGAGGAGGCGCCCAGGGAGATTCGGACCCTGCTGCGGGTATTTCAGAGCCCGTCTGCATCGGCGGGCAGCGGCGTCGTCGTGCACGAGGTGGAGCCCGAGGTCGGCAGTCTGGATGACGGGGACGTCTTCATCCTTGACACGGGCGGCAAGATTTGGGTGTGGCAGGGGAGAAGCTGTAGCCCCATGGAGAAGGCCAAGGCCGCCCAGGTCGTCCACGATATGACCCTTGCCAAGCATGTTGATGTCGAGGTGATTGCTCAGACTGAGTCGCGGGCGCGTCGGATCACTGATCTCCTCGGTGGAGACGACGCCACTCCTCGAGAGGGTTTCCGGCAGCAACGCCCGATTACGACGTCTGCAACGAGATCTTCTGCCAAGAGTTCAAACAGCCAGCCGTCGAGAAAGCTTTTTCGTCTTAGCGATGCGAGTGGCCAGCTGACGTTTGATCTTATCAAGGATGGCGGCCGGATCTCCAAGGGCGATCTGAACGGCAATGATGTGTTCTTGCTCGATGATGGCGGCAAAGCCATTTGGGTGTGGGAAGGGGCTGGTGCCAGCCGTCAGGAAAGGGCCAAGTGGTTGTCTGTGGTACAGGCATATCTTCGTCATCTTCAGAGCGGTGGTAACGTGGATGCTGAGCAGCACTTGACACCGCTGGCAAAGGTCAATGAGGGAAATGAGAGCAGGGCTTTCATGCGTGCTATTGAAGCAAACTAGGTTCTTTGGGGTCGTCAGCTCCAAGCGAGGCACATCGCCAGTGCCACAATTGACAGTGTCAGAGACCAATTACTGCCCTCCGTGATCGTCACATACGTTTGGATTTCATCTGAGCATAGCGAAGCGACTAAAGTGTATTTGGTGCATGTTGTGCACATGCTTTGACTTGCCTTGCCTGTTCTGTAGGGTAGGTAGGTCGTTAGTCGTTAAAATTGTTGAAGGAATCTTGAAACAGCCGCCCCCACAACTGACGGTGTGACGTATTAGTGCCGAGGGACGCGCTCAGCTGTGTATTCTTTAATTTGGCATTTCCTGCCAACCTCGAACACACCCACGCCGAAGTACTTCAAAAGCTCAGTCGCCTCTCACAATGCCATCGCAAGGTAGCCAGTCTGGCAGCCAGTCCAACAGCGTTGATGCGCGTTTACTTGTGGAATCGCGACCGGTCAACTACCTGAAGCGGGCTGGTGTCGCGGCGTCATATCCCATTCGCGGCATCTGGTATTTTCTGTGCAACAAAGAGTTCTGGCCTTTATTCACCGGTCGGCTGTTGCCGCTGTCGATAATCTCATTTCTCGTCTATCTGATCCTTTTCACTTTTGCCTTTCTGCCACAGTACGCCTTCCTCGCCATTTTCCATGGCTGGGGAGCTTGGGTCAATGCGGTTGTCCTGACGTTGGGGGAGGGGTTGGTCATCATCCAAGGTCTGTTTGAAGGGTTTTTCGTCGACGAATGTCGCGTTGACGTTTTCGACGTGAGTTGTCATTTGCACTGATTCAAGTCGGAAGTTTTGTCCATTAGCCAATCAACTCATTGCTTCGCTAGGCTACTTTCATCAAATTCGGATTGCAGAGCCTCATTGCGCCCCATCGGATTCTTTTTGACGATGCACCGACGGCCGTCAAGATGCTGGGGAAGCCCACAAGCTCTGCCATCTACACGCCATGGAGCATTGTTCAGATTGTTGAGCTGATCGTCTTCTTGCCTCTCAATCTCATCCCGTATGTTGGTACTCTGGCTTTCATCATGATCACTGGAACGAGACTGGGGAAATTGGCGCACTACAGGTGGTTTCAGCTGCGCGGTCTTTCCAAAGAAGAATCAAAACGACAAATCAAGCTTCTTACGTGGGAATACATCTGGTTTGGGACCGTGGCCATGGTTCTGGAACTGATACCCATCTTGTCCTTCCTTTTCCTTCTGACAACGACTGCTGGCTCGGCCATGTGGGCAGCCAGACTTGAAGAGGCGCGAAAGTGCCGTGCTGTCGACTCGCTCATAGTGAACGAAGAAGTACCAACTCAACCTCCTCCGGAGTACTCTGACGAGATAGCTTGAAAATTCTCGTTCTCAAACGCGGGCAAGCTCTCCTGGAAAGCCTTGTTCTCCCTGGCACAGACTTATTAGATCAGTCGTCGTTCTAAACAGTGGTGGCTGGAGTTGGAGCTGGAGCTGAGGGCACACATCAATGCCCCAGGAACCAGGTGCCATTATACCTCTCGTCGCATTCTGCGAATAACGTGTCCTTGCAGCTCCAGCCTTGACTTGTCGGCTGCTGGCAGACCGGCCAGCTGTCGAACGGCGAACTCGCCCCGCTCGACACATCGGCAACTTTTCATATTGAAATGTGCTCGTCATGAGTGGAGCACGATTTCTTCGCCCGGAATTTGCTGCCGATTTCGTCAATTGATGATAGGTCGTTACGGCCATTGGTCGAACAAAATGGCCTGATCATGCCGGTGTGTCGGACCGCTTGGCATCAGGCGGGTGTCGACAGCTGCCGGACTGTCTCGGCAAGACTTCATGGGAGGAAAGAGCTGGAGGCACTGGTGTTTTGCTCATTTGCCTTCGCCGGCCATTCAGGGCCTGCAAGACACAGTCGTCTGAGTCGATCTAATATTCGAAGGCGGAAAATCGTCAAGTTTTGGTCGAGAGTTCATAAAGTCACCAACATGATATTGATCTCATTAGCTACACCGTATTGTTGAACAAAGATTCGGACACTGACACTTGTTCTACCATCCGATCAGCCTGACATGATCGCAGTGTGGTAGCCGAAGCCTGGCTGCCCGCAGCTGACAACTGTCTGACTTGTGTACCTTCCTTCCTTCCCTGACTTGATGTCGCAGACCACGGCGTGATATCGCGCCCTGGCCTCACAAAGCCCCTTCCCCAAAAGTGTCAGTGCTCCCTCGTAGACATATCTTTCGATTCCTTCTGCTTCCATTAACTTCAGCTCACCCTCATTCCCTTTGAACTTGTCTCGACACTCCTAGACTGTCTGCACCATCTCCTGTCAACCGCCCATTTTGACATTTTTGATACATCCCGACCTCGATCCTCGTTTCATTTCCCGCAAAATCTAGCTACTTGATTCATTACATCTGGTGTCTTTACATTGCGTCCGGGTGTCTTCAACTCATTGCCGCATAGAAGAATGCGTGTCTCTCTTCCATTCGGGGTCATAGCGGCCAGCAGACTTTTGCATCTTACTGCAGCTCAAGCCAGTTACGGGTTAGTATCCAGACTTCGAGTCAACCTTTTCTTCGTCGACTAACTCTTTTGCAGTGAGCAGGTTGATTCTGCAAGCTCTGCTGGCCAGGACGACTCTCCAAAGAGCTCTGTTACGGTGACGGCCGATGGTGGCATCTCAAATGGTCCAAATGGACAATCTTGCTCCATGCAAGACGCAACTACAGTCTTCATCACCGTGTATCCTACTGGCCCTGCCCACAATGACAACACTCCGCCGCTAGAAACAACCAGTCCCGATGGTACTGTTTACCGCACTGTCCATCCAACACACACTGTCCAGGTGTCTCCTTTGAACTCCGCTCCTGGTGATAAACCAACGGTTGAAATCTTCACCACTCTGACTATTTCAGACCTTTGGGTTGGCGGCTCTAGCTCGGGGAGCAATCCTGCGACCCCTGTGTCTGATTCTGATTCTTCACCTGTTACGACTGGTCCTGTTTTTAATGGCGCGTCTGCTTCCGGGCCTGGCAATTACGACAGTACTGTCTATGTATCGGGGAGCAACCCAGCGGAGACAAGCAAGCCTGTTGACGCTGCGAGCACAGCTCAAGGTAATGCACCGAATGCTTCACCCTACTCATCAGACAACATAGGCACTGCAAATAACGCTCCCCAAGGCTCTGGGATGCCAAATGGTGACGAGTCAAGCTATACCACTGTGACCGATACTGTTGTTGAGTGGGTTACCGGTTCAGATGGCCCCAGTCCCATCACTGTTCTCTCTGCTCACACCATAACTCTTACACCCGCTGAGGCAGGAGCGACGTCAGGTCTCTCGCCTGCTGTTACATGCTGGACGGTCACTGGTTCTGATGGCAAAGAGACTGTTGTCGAGTCCAATGTCAGCACAAAGCAAGAAAACAGTGGCACCCCTATCTCAACCATTATCGCTACCGTCACTGATGGCAGTGTTGGCGCTCAAGGCGTCACGTCGGGCCTCTCTGAGAACACACCGGTTACTACTATCACTGCTGCTGGCCCTATACCGGTCTATACTGGACCAGGCATGGTCACATCTACCGCCATCACCATCCTAGGGAATGATGGAACATCGACCATCGTCTACTCCACTTGGGTGATGCAGACTGCGTCTATCACAGCTGCTTCAGATGCCCTGCCGACGGGGTCCTCCATCTCCCCACAAGGAGGCGATGATGTTACCAGTCGGACTACTTTCACAGTGCTTGGTTCTGATGGTCGGCCAACTGTTGTTGAGTCAACCCTGGTCATCCCCGCGTCAGTCGTATTGGCTACAGACCTGCCCCAGAATCTTCCAAATGGCATCACCGTTCAAGCCACTCCGTCGTTTGGCTCGCAGACTATCGTCTCGGGAATTGGATTTTCTGATGCTACTCCTACTTGCTCATCGTACACTCTCCTTGGGTCTGATGGGAAGCTGACAGTCGTTGAAACAACCTACCTCGTCTCTGGGCCTACTGCTTCACCTGGAGCCAGCGGCACCCCATCTGGACTTGTCACAGGCATACCCAATCAAATCACTGTTGCACCCAGTCAAGTCGTGTTTAGTCAAAGCTCAACCCAGGCATTGACTACTTGCGTCAGTTACACTGTCATTGGTACGGATGGCCTTCCTACTGTCACTGAATCGACCATTGCGATGCCAAATAGCAGCCCCTTTCCAACTGGCACTGTCATTGGACTTCCATCTGCTGTGTCTCAAGATCTGACAAGCGCACTTCCCCAAGGCACTCAATTGCCACCTCAAGCCGGCCAGCCTTTTGTGACTGGCATCACTGTCGATATTGTGGGACCAAACGGCGTGGTGACTCCTGTCATCGAGACAGTTGTTTTGACTGCACCGCTACCTGAACATCTCAGTGTTCCATTACCAACAGCTACGCTTGGGCTTCCTTCGATGGTTTCACAGATCTTGTCTGATCTCCCCCAGGGAGTTACAACATCTTTACCAGCGGAGATTCCCCTAACAACTGCCCTTACTATCCCTGTGGTTGGGTCCAATGGTCTGATCTCTTCTCTTGTACAAACCATTGTCAACTTTCAACCGCTTCCAGCATTGACATCTGGAATTTTTAGTCCATTTACTGCCGCTGAAGCCCCTGGATCTGGTTCATCAATCGTACCCAAATTGCAAGACTATGGATCCCAAGTTTCACCCGCCCCAGCAATTCCACCACCACCCGCTGTTTTGTCATTGGAATCTGGCATGCTACCTGCTGGGACTGACGTCATTCCAAAAGCTCCCGTCTTCACCGTTGTCACTGGGCTCGATGGCATGGCCAGTTTCTCAGTCATCACTGGCGCACCTGCTACGGCATACGGCAACCCAGGCAGCTCTGATGGAAAAGGTCTACCAGCATCTCAGTCCGCAGTCTCAGCTCACCCGAGCGAGTATACTTTCCCTCTTTCGTCTTTGTTGAGCCAGCAACAGGGTCCCCCCACCGCGGTTCAAACTAGTACCTGGGTCAACATCATTCCGGAACCAACAACCACTCACACCTTGAAATTCCCCCTGACTACCCTTGTCACTGTCGCTGTGCCCGCCAAGATCTCAGTCGCCCGGCGGGCTCTCATACGACGAGCAAGGCAAGCTTTCTCCCCATGTTCAAATTGATTGAAGATGCTAACTGACTGCTAGCGTCTCTCCACTTGCTGCGGGATGGAGCAACTCAAGTTCCACTGTTGTCCAAACCACTCCAATCACGCCCGACAGCTCGACCAAGATGACTCCTCCACCAGCCTCAACTTCGGACGCGCCAGTGATAAGTGTGCCTGCGTCTCCAGCCCCTGCCGTTTGCCCAGTTGGGTCCAAGATTGGCAATAACACCTTGAATGTAAGTCAACTACTCAAGACAAAGTTCCCATAGATTGCTGACCAATATAGTTTGACAACCTCAAATCGGGGCCCCTGTTCAATCCTTCAGGGGATCTTTGGTTCTCAGAAGGATTTCTGGTTTCGCCGCTCTCACCCCAGACTGTTCAAGGGTACACGCCTTCCTCTGGTGGTCAACTGATTGAGTTTGTTCCTCCCTCATTGACTGCTGAGCAATCGTGCGATACTGCAGAGATTGGCGTTGGACCAAATTCCGCCAACCCTTGCTTCCGATTCAACCTCTATGGCGCAAACTTGGGCTGTGCTGCCCGTGCCGCTGAACAATGGTGCGAATTTCACATCTCAGCTTTCACATATAACCAAGCAGCCGCGAATGAGATGTCTATTGCGTGGTCTGAGGTCAAACGTGTTCCAGCCTGCCCAAGTTTCCCCAATGCTCCCTGTCCCCTGACCCCAGTGGCATTCGATGGATACCAGAACATCACGTCCGTATTGATTCAAGTTCGTGTTGGAGCTGATCTCCGAACTTGGTGGGCTGATGACTTCTCCTTCGGCTGGACTGACAACGGTTGTGCGGCGGCACAGTGTCGCGAAAACGTTGATCCTCAGCATGTGAAACGGGAGGTTGTTGAGTCAGCCGTTCGCAGAGGTGTCTGGTCATGGACTCCAACTGGTCTTCGGAGATTGGATGACGATTTTGTTTGGGACTCGGCTGCCTGATTTACTGTGCAACGAAAGGGACCTTTTGCGAGGAATACTTACACGTAATTGCTGCGGGATACAATGATTTGCTTTATTGAGAAAGAAATGTGATGATAATTTCTTGGAAGGCAGCATAATGTATGGAGGCTGCAAGATCGGTGTAGCTGCAAAACAGATATGCAGATATGATCGGGGATTATTGCGATAGCATTTAGTACGAGGAAATTTCACATGAGCATTGATCGGTGAACGGATTTTCCGTAAAGTACCTTGGTTGAGTGCGAGCTTTCAAGTTCGCGTCACAGCACGCATGCAATAGTATAGAGCCAAGAATGCATTATATTATCTAAACTAGAGCCACTCCACGCCCAACGGAAATTTCGGCCGATTCTTTGCGGATCGTACATCATGACGCTTAGCCAGGCCCAATGAGCCCCGGCCCTGACAGGTTTCTTGCCACGGTCCGCACTCGGGTTGGCAGATTAATTCTTTTTTGGGAACAGAGCCAGTCTCCAGATAATTCGCCAATGCACTGGCGAAGCACTCGCTGTTGCCTTCAGCATTGACGGCAGTGTGGCCGGCGCCCTCTACGATGACCAAGCCGGAACCCGGGTACCTCTTTCGCATCTCACGAGCATTGACGAGAGGAGTAACAGGGTCCAAACGACTGGTGAGGTACAAGTTGGGCGCAGCTGGGTACCCTGGCACAGGCTTGCCACTGGCATCCACCTTCGGTGCTGGCGCAGTAAAGGGGCCTTTGAACTGCCAAGTGGACTTGAAGGGCCATCGAGAGCAGCGGAAGCGGATAGTAGCCCATTGCGCACCGTAGATGGAGGACTGAGATACCAGCTGCTTGGAATAGCGCCGCCACCAGCCTGCGTCTTTGCCCAAGACGTCGTCGCCATCGCCACATAAGACTGGGACGCCTCCATCTCCGCCATCTGGCCCCTGGATTTGATCGAAAACACAGCCTTTTTTGGTGTGCTGTGGCGTGATTTCTTGGAAGTATGCTTCGAATAGAGCCGTAGCATTACCGTTCATGGCCTTGTCCAGCCGGGATGCCATGTCCTTGAAAGTGGCGAGTGGACTGTAAAACGCACCGCCCATGTATGAGCGCACACCGGAAGCTGGAAGGACGCGTATGTCGCCTGAGGGACCAATCGATGTAATGGGCGCCTTCTGAATGGTGTGCACCCATCTTTCGAAGCGATGTTGGACGTCAGCGCCCGAGGTATCTTCTTTGCGAGATAGTGCACATGTCGAGGGGTTCAGGTGGCAGCCCTTGAAGAAATCAGTGTAGATCTTGTCGGTATCGATGAGATTCCTCGTCCAACCCTGTGGCATGAGTTAGTGGGAGATGCGAAGTGAATAAATGAGTGTGGGATGACGAGGGAACGTACTGGACCAGTCGAATAGTCTTGAGGGTCGACGACGCCGTCTAGAACAATGCGGCCGACGCGCTCGGGGAAAAGAGAGACCAGGTAGTGTCCTAGAACGGTGCCATAGGAGAAACCCATGTACTGCACTCGGGCCACGTCCTGTCGCGTGCCGTTGGTGGCGGATGAAGATTTGTTTGCCCCCTTCCGGCGAAGCTCTTCAATTCTATCAGCAACCTCGACCATGTCTCGCGCCACGCTTGCCGTCCCAGCATATGCCATGATGGGACCGCCGTTTGCACCGCTACTGTCTGCTGTGAGGCAGCGTTGCCCAAAACCATCGTGCAGGGCGAGACCGTAGGGAACCGTTCTGTCTCCTTCGTCCAACGGGCCTAGACCCCGCGTTTCCGTGTTCAAGATTTGTCTCGAGAACAGGTCATCGGGAAAGCAGTTTGCCGGTGGCCAACTGAATCCAATGCCTCGAGGATCAATGCCAATGTACTCGTAGTGCCGACGGCCGGATCTCTCTAGGCGTCTCTGGAACTCTGGGCCCACAGTCCTGGCCATTTCTGTCGCTGAGCCCCCTGGCCCTCCGGGATTCAAGAAGATGGAACCTCCGAATGTGGGATGGTTTTCTGGAACGGCAGCAGGGTGCTTGAGGATGGCGACGATGACGTTGCGCGTGTCATTGGGGTTTTTGTAGTCTAGAGGGAGGATGAGACGTGCGCATTGGGCTCCGTTCTGGTAGCAACCGTGATATTCTAGGGATTTCGAGGGCCTGATGGAGTTCCAATCGTGTGTGGCGGCTTGTCGTACATTTTCGACACCACCAGCATTTGTTAGTGATGGGATGGCGAGTAGCGAGGTGAGGGCTTTTCTGGGACGCATGTTCCATGTACGAATGGACTGATGCTAAGATGGAATGAAATGCTTCAGAAGTGAAGGAGTACTGAGGAAGTAGGACATGGTAATTTGGAAGACCAGAAAAGCTGGCCTTTTTAACCTCGTCGAATGTACTCGGTAGGCGCTGCACTTGTAGCTGACTCTTGACGTGTGACAACAATTCCAATATTTGCCAAGTTGGCCGGCCCCCCATACTGCCGGGCGTTATTGTCCAAAAGCAGTGAGAGTCGAGCTGAGAAGATGATTGGTGTAGGACAAGCCTCGCTGTGCAGCTTGCCGGGCAATCAAGGCAGCCATGGACCGAGATAGGAGCAAGGAGCCGTGTTACGATGTGGCGGAGCGGGCATGGCGGCCGGAGTGCTGACGAGCGGGTGAGGCTGAGATCCGGGGACGTTGGGACGGGGATGTTGGGACGGGGTGCGATTTGCTCTCCGCACGTATTTTGCCGACAATTGATCAGTTCTCGACAGTGTGTTGTCGTGGCTGGCCCAATCTGTGAGAAACTCCGGGCCCAAGGTTGACTTTCAAGCCAAGACTAAAACTGGCTGAAGTGGTCGACTTTTAGGGCTTACATTTGATCGAGACCCCGGCTGCGCTGCGTCAATGCCATGTGTGAAGCCGACTTTGCGTCCAGCGCATTTTCTCGTGGGTTCAAAGGCTGAATCTGCCTCGATAGATTCCTTTTGGCCCGTGGGCATTATTCAACGAGGGCGAAGGAGTCATAAATCACTAGCTGCAGGCTTCGTACAATACTGGGGTCAATATCGCGGCCATTCAAGGGCAGAGCTGGCGAAGTCGGCCGCCGAGCCGCTGGATGAGGGAGGGTCTGCACCATGGCCCATGTCTGCGCGCATGAGACGTTTGAGGTGCTGATGATCATGTCTTGATCATGTCTTGATCATGTCTAACTACGGATGATTAGGCAGCAATAGCAATCACTGCAATCACTGCAGCCTTGTCAATGACGCCTGCGATTTCAGGCTGCAAATGATCAGAGGTGACCAACACTGCGACCAGCTGTAAAGCGTGAATTGAAAGTGGGGCCATTGTTGACTGTTTGTGCTTTCCCAGCTTTGTCTATAATTCGCGGCTTTTGTTTGACCTTTCAAGTTTGCCAACTGTGGCTGCCAAAAAGATTCCGGTTCCATCTTGAAAAGAGTTTCGTGGCCCTGACTGCGGAAGTCGTCTCTTGGAGCTTTTGCTCAAGCTCAACTCCAAACACTGGTCGCCGAGTTGAGACAAATCACCTTGATAGCAAACATGGGACAGTACTGGGAAATTGCTGCTCTCGGCAGTGAAAAAGTGCTGCCCAAGGAATGCCAAAAGCTTGGAGAGTTTCTCTTTGATTCTCGGGTGACCGAAGAGCTCGAAAGAGCCCTTGCGGTTCCTGTCGTACCTACTTATCATGACTCGAGACCCGAGAACGGCAAGTCTCATCATGGTGCAGCAGGTGATTTGTTAAAGTTTCCGCTATAGACTTTTGTTGTTCCAAGTTACTGACCAACACGTTTATTTAGTTGGAACTATCGACAGAAAGCCTGGGAGCTTTCCTCGGTTCCCCACTGAAATCCATCGCCTAATCTTCGAACATTGTTACGATGACGATCTGGAAAGTGTGATTTTTCTAGGTGTCACGAATCGATACTTTTGGAGCATCGCTAGAGAGTATGTCGTACGGGACTTCATGCAATCTCTCGGCGTTTGGGCTGGCCAGCAGCTCATCACGGTGGGAGATTACGTCAAAGTTGACGACTATCCCCCAGGCCTTTTTGCTACGGAGGAAGAGAAGGAAAACCTTCTCAAGAGAAGACCAGAAGATGATGTAGATCAACCCACAGTAGGACAACGACCAGTTACTCTGTATGACAGGATCGTGAACAGCTTTGAACCCGAAGCTCCTGAAGCCATAACCAGATCCGGTGGGTGGGACTACTTCATTTTGGGTGCTCTTCGTGAGGATCCAGGCTATCAGGCCGTGAGGAACGAAATTCGCATGCAACGCGATGACTTTTATCCCCGAGATGAAGTTTGGATCCTCCGTAATCTGACAACACATCAGTATGTGCGACGAGAGCCCCTCGAGCTGCAGCCGGGATTGGCTCATGGTCCCTTTGTTCGAGGCATTGGATTCGGATGCGTCGTTTTGTCTCGTATTTCATGGAGTTCCGATCCGTCCGTGTCACTGCAAGACCCAACAGGACGAATCCACAGAGGCGTTTGGGCAGGACATCGATTCGACATTACCACTATGACTAGACATGAAAAGCTGACAGCGGGTCAGAACTGGACCGACGTGACCGAGGAGCTCGTGGAGGAAGTCACTGCCATATGGGCAGCGGATCTGGGGCCCGACTGGAAGCAGTACGTTCTTGGGCAACAATATTGACACACAATATCGTATGTACAAGACGATGGGGTTCGCGTGTCCTTGCTTGCTGGAAATAGTCGGAAATAGTCGCATGGGGGAGTACGTTCGACTTTGTGTACAGAGTGTACGAGAAAAATATGGCCACCGAGAGCTACCCTCGACATGAGACTTATCCCGTTGGAGGGATGCGACCCTGATACAATCGAGACCATGATGAATGAGTTGAAATAAGAGCATTGGGAAAAAGTACAGAGAAAGGATGCCAGAACGATTAAGAAATTTGCACAGCACGTATCAACTAATACCATTTGCATCAGGCAATAAAAAGCGTGTACTGGGTATGACGCCAAGTTGTTGTGCGACAGCTGCAAGTTGATCAACTTGACCAGACTGTTGTTGGAGACAGCAACCTGAAAGATGAACCCGTCATTTCCGTCATTTCCGCCCATGACACGCCATCAACCCTACTTTGAAGACACATCCACGTGTAATACAGACGGGACCAGAGAGAAGAGAAAGCTGTAGTCTAGTTTTCCATTGCTCGGTCCAATCACGTTTCGCTCGAACAATTGTCCGAGCAAAGTCGAGCCAAGCTCGCTGCTGGTTTCAGACTTCCCAGCAACCGCCAGACTCGAAACGACGAGGGGTCCTCTTAGTCCTCTGGATTGTCCGCCCCCCCTGCGTGTGCCATCGAGCGATCAGATGAATGTTTTTTGAGTTTTGAGTTTTGACCATGGTGATTCCCTGGATTGTTTGACGTGGCGCAAAGTGAGACTTGTGATACTTGCTAAAGAGGCGTCGCGGTCCTGCGTCGGGAAAATGACTCAAATGCGTTCGTCGTGGCCACCATGGACGATGTTATATCATGCGGTGCTGCTGCTATCTCTGTTCTGCGCCCATCTATCTGCTCAACGTCTTCAGGCTTGTCATCAATGATCACCATTCCCTTCTGTTGTCTTGTCAACGAACGGCCTTGTTGTGCAAGCTGCCCCAACACTCCTTACTACGTCTTTCAAAAAATCACCCCAGAACGAACCAAGAACTTCTTTTCCCATGCACTACATTCTTTTCATCGCCATGTCGGGCCTGGCAACGGCGCAGCCTGCCCGCCGGGCTGTCAAAGAACTCGAACAGGATGCGACAAATGAAGCACAGCAGCGCGACGAAACTGCCAAGCGCGCGTTTGCGAACACGCAGATCAAAACAGCGGATGGCAAATGCCTCTTTGTCGACAAACTATCCGGAGATTTCAGGGCCAACCTGACGCCCGTTCAGATCGCCACGTGTGGTACCACCGACGGCCAGGGCTGGGACGTCATCACCTCGGGCAAGCACAACGATCAGCAAGGGCGGATTGCCATCGTAAGCACCCTCACGCAGGCATGCCTGAACGTTGACCCAAGGCGCAAGGAAGGGGATCGCGTCAATCTGTTTTCGTGCGGCGGGAGGGCAGACGGCGGCGGAGAAGTCACCAACTCGCAATTGTTCCGGTTCGACGGCGGCAATGGCCCATTAAGCCTCGTGCCAGGAAATAGCGCGGGACAGTGCCTTTCGAGCAAGGGGCATAGAGTAGATGTTGCGTCTTGCGTTGATGGAGCTGAAGATCAGAGCTTCAGTTTTGGCGGCGGCGGCGATCAACGAAATGGGAACGGCAACGGCAACGGCAACGGCACTGACGACGCAGGTTCCGGAAACAGGGATGGCTGCAATAACAGGTCGACTCGGATGGTGTGAAATCAGCCGAGATTGGCTTCCCCGTGTCCGATTTATAAGTTGTACTTGATACATTGCGCATGAACGGCGCGTCCAAGACATCTGCCTGCTGACAACCGAGACATTTCCACAATCTCGTCTGCGCCAGCCACCACGTCTTTTCCATGGCACCCACCGCACTATAGGCTCTCGGCCTGTCGGGAAAGCACTTTGACTCATCTTCCAGATACACATGTCAATCGCCAAATTTATTATGACCGCCCAGAACTAGATTTTCAGCGACCCGTGCGTGACAACGGGCTACACATGTACTTGCTGTCCAGTACTATACTTGCAAAATACTCGACATAGCCGACGCATGAGGTGAACTCTAGGTAGAACGGAAAAGCTGCTGCTACGAGAAAGAATCATGTCTGATACTAGCAGCTCGTGTCTTGGTATGTATCTATCACGTATTATCAGACGTGGGATGAGAAAGGGCGTATCAATCGGCTTCTTCCCAATTCGGCCATTTCGAGAATCCGCGCTTTTCGCAGTGTCCTGAGATACCACCGCGACCTGTTTGTCTCCCCTCGTTATACTCAGGTTGAGTTGCGCTCGTATATAGCGGTTGACGCCGGAAGTGGGAGGAATGTAATATATCTATCATCGCCCTGTCTCTAACCTCTTCGCCTCCATGTTCCTAACATAGATTGCTATCTATTGTTATGAACTGGCCTTATGGCTGCTGCACATGAGCGTTCAAAGTGCGATTATTATTCTTACAGAAGAAGAAGAGAACTAAACTAAAGGTTACACAGCATCTGGCTTTATCTCCTTAGACACGGTCCACCTTGTGGAGTCACGTCAACTAGGGTCTGTACCTAATTAGATAAAAGCGAATAAGAGGTATATTTATTTATATATAAACTGCTTAGTAATAAATATACTAGTAATTTTCCCTGTACAAATTGCTACATTATACTTATTAATATTCTTAAATAAGCAACGCGTACCTACGCGGTCACTGACGGCCTATGGGGGCCCCACAGACCCCTAAGGTGGACCGTGTCTAAGGAGATAGGGGCTTATATCCGGTCCGTGCACGAACCGCGCACATCCTCTGTTTTCCCGCACATAACCCGAGCTTATAGCTCGAGTCCATAACATCTATTTATCTATGCATAGGCTACATTAAGCACTTAGTTTATGCTTGGAAAAATATAAAGTAGTAGAGTTTAAGGCATCTAAGCCTATTATAAGTATTTATATAGCCCTAGTTAAAAGGGCGTATGATAAATAGGGGGGCAAAGAGCCTTTATGTAATATATATGTAGTTCTATAAATTTCTATATAATTCCGCTAATAAAAACAGCCAGCGTGTCCCCTGTGCGTACTTTGCGACCGAATTGCGCACGCGCAAAGTTTGAAGGCTTCGTGGATGGTGGATCAGACCCTTTTTAAGTTTGCGCGGCTTCGTGGATCAGACCCTTCGTGGCCATTTGGCTGCGCCGCTTTTTTTCGTGCAACACCAGTGGCATCAGCCGCACCCCATTTCTCCACCTTTGATTACTCCCGTCTGCCCGTCTCCCCCGCAGACGTCTTACTACATATGTCTTGTGCAATGATGCAAGTGATGAAGAGAGAAGACGATGATGATTGTTGACTAGCTAGGAAACCTAACGGAAGGAAGGGGAAGCGATATTTGTGCTTCAAGGTCTATCAACGAAGAGCAAAGATGGACAGAGGACCTGATCAATGAAAGGTTTGATCAACAAATGAAGCGAGGTCTTTGAATGGATCAACAAACGAAGCACGGCACGGATCACGATAACAAACGCGATGCGGGTGCCTGCTTCAACAAAGGAAAAGTGGTGCCTGAGATGTGAGGCTGCGATATCCAACATGAGCACATTCCCAACGAGGAAGGACCTTTCGGCTGTGTAATTGTGGATGGATCCATGCTCCGTTAATCTTGTTTCCGTCCACCCAGGAGGTCCAGGAGCCACCCAGGAGCCACCCAGGAGCCGCGGCGCGTGTTCGGGCCCAGGAACCCGCCTCGGACCCTCTGTTGATTGTTCCTTTCTTTCAGCCAAGCTCTGACAATTCTGCATCTGTCGGCCGAATCCTAGCTTGTCATGGCAATGCGGCTTACCAACCTTTGGTTACAATGCGGCTTACGGAGTACATATGTACCCTCGGTTACAATGCTGCGATTGATCGATTGACCGATTGACCAATGGCCTCCGTCGACGCGACTTCATAGGAAGAGCGAGGGTTCTCAATCCATCATGGCGTGGTGTCGATTCGATGCTTGACATGATATAATGACCTGGCCATCCCCCCCCTTCTGCCCGGTGACGATGAAGCTCGCTCCCAATCCTTCCCCGACTCAACTCGATCCGGACCCCCTTGAGTCTTCACGACCCTGTACTGTCGTCCAAACCTAGAGCTGGCGAACAAGGTGGGAGATGGTGCGTTTCGGGTCAGCTGTGCCACTGTTGGCGGCAGCTTTCTCGGCTGTCGCCGCTGCCCATGTGATTCCTGGGGCTTTCATCTTCGAGTTCGAGGACGACCAGGTACGTCTAATGACAATCTGTACAATGAGAGTCATCATGACTGGAGCTCCAGTGTTGCTTTGCATTCGCGCTGACATCCAAATAACGCTGTCCAGGACAAAGTTGCCGCCTTGGACTCTGTCAAGAAGAATGGAGACGTCCGAATGAACTTCGACTATGAACTGTTCAGCGGCGTGTCCGTCCAATTGCATGACGTTGGGAATTACGACATGGTTGTCAACGAGCTGGCCGCTCTCCCTGCGGTGAAGAGCGTCTGGCCCGTCAGTCTGCACAAGATCCCGGAACCCGAAATTCACTGGACGGGGAATCCATCCGGCAACCACGATCTGGTTTCTCGAGATGACCCCACCACGGATACTTTCTCGCCTCATGTTATGACGCAAATCGACAAGTTGCGGGCCAAGGGCTACACTGGCAAAGGTGTTCACGTGGCAGTCATTGACACAGGAGTAAGTCTGGACTCTGGATCCGTGGCGCAAGCTCATTTCCGTCCAGTCGTGACCCCTGGAAACAGTACGTACATAAACTGACTCGATATTGCGTCCAAGATTGACTATGGGCACCCTGGACTAGGTGCATGTTACGGCACAGGATGTTTAGTCACCAATGGTTACGACTTGGTCGGTGACGATTTTGACGGCGTCAACAACACGAAACCCGTGCCTGACGACGATCCCATGGATTGCCAAGGCCATGGCACCCATGTTGCTGGCATCGTTGCTGCGACGGATTCGAAACTTGGCTTTACTGGAGGTGCCCCCGGCGTAACTCTCGGCGCCTACCGAGTCTTTGGATGCAATGGTTCAACCACGACTGACGTCCTCATCGCCGCCATGAACCGCGCCTACATCGACGGCGCCAACATCATTACCATGTCTATCGGAGGGCCCAACGGGTGGAAAGAGAACGCTTGGGCTGTCGCGGCCAGCCGCATCGTCGACAAGGGTGTCATCGTTATCATCTCTGCTGGCAATGACGGCAAAACGGGCATCTTCTACGCTAGTTCCGGCTCCTCGGGCGAAAATGTCGCCGCCGTTGCCGCCTACCAGAACGTTCTTACGCCGACTCTAATGCACTACGGCAACGCCACTGTCCAAGGCAAAGACAAGGAGGAGTTCTCCTATGTTCTCGGAAACCCCAGTGTTTTCGACACCACTCTGCCGCTTTGGGCTGCCACCTTGAACACGACTGCCGCCGCTGACTTGTGCAGCCCACTCCCTCAGCTCGCCACCAACTTGAGTAGCGTAGTCGTTCTTGTTCGTCGTGGTGGTTGCACCTTCGACCAAAAGGTGAACAATGCCGCAGCAAAGGGCGCCAAGTTTTTCATGTTCTACAACAACGTCGACGCGCCTCCTATCCTCCTCGACTTGAAGCCCTCGGTCCCCAAGACGGTCAAGGGTGTTGGCTTCACTGACAGGAAGACGGGCGAGGCTTGGATCGAGCAACTCAGAGCCGGCAAGAAAGTCTCTCTTACTCTTGGATCAAACTTGGACACGAAGCTCACTGTGAAGAATATCGACAACGCTGCCACCGGTGGCAGCCTCTCGAACTTCACAAGTTGGGGTCCAACCTGGACGATGGATGTCAAGCCCCAGTTTGGCGCCCCTGGTGGCCAGATCTTGTCCACTTTCCCAAGGGCCAAGGGTAGCTACGCTGTTCTCAGCGGCACGTCCATGGCGTGCCCTCTCACGGCGTCCATCTATGCCCTCTTGGTCGAGGTTCGCGGCACTCAGAACCCAACACTGCTCCGCAACCTTCTTTCTGCCAATTCCAACCCGCAAGTCTTCAATGACGGCGCACGATATTACGATGCACTTGCCCCAGTTCCGCAACAAGGCGGCGGAATGGTTCAGGTCTATGATGCGGCGTTCGCCACTACCCTGTTGGAGCCATCTAGCCTGTCTTTCAACGAGACAACATACTTTGCCAAAAGCAGGAATTTCACTCTCACCAACGAGGGCAAGGGTGATGTTACCTACGACATCTCCCATGTGCCAGCCCTGACGACCATGACGTTGAAAAAAGGCGCCAACTCAGTCAGCCCTTTCCCTGGCGAGTTTGTCACCGACTCTGCCACCATCAAGTTCAGTGAGAACAGGTTCACTCTCAAGAAGGGTGACAAGGTCACTGTCGAGGTGCTCGCCACACCGCCCGCCATCGATGGCGCCCGCCTGCCTGTATGGTCTGGCTATGTCCGAGTGAACGGGACCGATGGCACTTCGCTGTCCCTGCCTTACCAAGGACTTGTTGGTTCTCTTCACGACCACGTCGTCTTGGAGAAGAATGCGACCTGGATTGCGAACGCCGGCGACGCTGAGCTGACTCCAGTAGCCCCGAACACCGTCTTCACACTGCCCCGACCCGGCTCTCCCAAGGGCAAACTCGTCCTACCGACTGTGGCATTTTCCCCCATCCTGGGCAGCCCCGTCTTCCAATACCACGTTGTGCCGGTCTCCGCCAAGGGAGCCTCCGAGAAGCCGCTCGGCCAGATGAGCTCATCGCCGTCCCAGTATGCGGCGCGGGGCAAGGACAGCCTGGACTGGGACGGAAAGCTCGAAGACAAAACGTACGCACCTGCAGGCACGTACAAGATTGTCGTCAAGGCGCTCAGACTGTACGGCAATGAGACCAACAAGGAGGACTGGGACGAGAGCATCACCCCACCTTTTACCATCAAGTATGCTTAGATCAACACTTCTGCGAGGCGCAAACATGGATATGTTGGAATCGGTATTGGAAGGCGCAGTACACATGTCGCTACGTTGAAACGAATGTTAATGTAATTGGAAACCACGCTCAGTTCTGTGCATGTCTGTCTGTGAAAATCAACCTGCATACGATGTGGTCTCCACAGTGCTGCTGTCGGTCCAAAGTCTCGGGACTTGTCACCAACTGTGTGAGGCTGATGATGAGTGCTAGTCCAACGCGAAATAGCCTAGCGCGTTGTACATTACTTTCGGCATTATTCCATGCAAGAAGCAAGTCAATCTTGTTGGCACAGAATTGGGTGGAGTTGACCAGGTACGGAAAGTCGGGAGAGTTCAACTTTTTCCAAGCACAACACATCTATGACAAGAGCCCTCTTCTTCCAAGTGGCAGGCCTACCTCGGCACATCGTCACGAGTTGATGGAGAAATGTTTACCGCTTGTGCTGACTTTTGTGATAGGAAAAGCTGCCGAGCTATTGCAAAACGCAGAAACTAATCATAGCGTACATGATTCTTCCGAGGGAATACGTCTGCGCCGCCGATATCTCCTCTCCCCCCACCCCCGTCCACTTCTCCATTCGCCATCGAAACATTCTCATCGTCAAGCTCACGGTCGTGCTCGTCGTCATGGGCCTTCGGCCCTGCCATTATCGGAGAGAAGCCTCTGCATCCGGTGCTCGCGGACTCTGACCTGGTGGTCAATTTCGTAACTCTCGTATGTTGGAGGGGACGTTGGGCCAGATTTGTCGGAGGAACGGCATGATTACGCGGCGGGCGAGACGCTGTGAGTTGTCCTCCGCCTTGGCGACAACCAAGTTACCAGAACCTAAGGGCATGGCATGGCCAATAACGCTGCACATGCTGACTGGCAGGCCGCGTAGACTGCAACTGCAAATGGTCCAGCGATGAGAGTCGTCGCACAAGCTGCTTGGCATGAGGCGTAAGCCGCAGGTCCGGCGACGACAGTGGTGGAAAGCGTAACAGCACTGAAAGCGACAAAAGCGAGCTTCATCTCCATGGCTGCAAGTAGATGGATCGCAACAGGCAAGTTGTTTGGGTTTGGGTTGTTCGAGGCCACTGATACCCGAGATGTTCAATGTGGTGGTGAGAGAGAGGAGGGGACTTTGTGCAATGATGCCACTGAATGATGAATGTTTGACAATGTTTCGGGGTATGGAACCTACAACGGGAAAGGGAAGCCGTATATATGCTTTCGAAAACAACTTTTGCAAACGACGCGGATCCACGCATCTAAGCGAAGTTGACGAGGCTGCAAACGCGAAAACAAGGAGGGTGATTCATCCATATCGAATATTGAGGGGCTGTCATCCCCAAGCTCTTGTTCACAGCATTCGTTCCATGTCTGTAAAAGTGAAGTGAGACGAAGAATAAATTTCGATGAGCCGCAGATGTGTACATAATACAACATGGCGCAGATCGGCGCGGGCGCGGGCGCGGCATTCCGAGGCATTCGAGCTGTAGGGTAGTGGCGTACTCCGCAGTGCAAGTACCTCGAAATCGCGGCGACAGCTTTGGGGAACCTTGAGGGCCACGCCGCCCCCGCCAACAACTCTTGCCCTCGTGAGCTCTTCGGAACGACAGACGTGCACGTGCTGTTTTATTCCTGCTTAAGTGCGTGAATGCTCGAATACTCAGATTCTCGACTATCCACACTAATCTACAGCAGTAGGCTATACTCCCTTGTCCTTCTCCTTCCTGAAAACCGCTCGCGCTGTGTTTCGAAAACGTAAAGGTATCCGCCGCCCCACCAAGCCAAGCCAGAACATCAGGCGGCCAGGGTGCATGCGGACTGACGAGGGCCGAATGAATGGATAAATGACGAATGATGAATGGCAATTGCCAACAGGAGAGAAAAATAGCCATTTAACAGTAGGTTTAATGATTCAAACGCCAATGCATAAAGTCGTCTATTGCACCAACAAGCAAAGCACTACCTTTTGGTGGTCAGGGGGGACCCATCGACCCGATGACTAAAAGGAGTGGGGCGTGGCACGATTGGTGGCAGTCAGTTGCGGTGACAGCACGTTTCCACCTTTGCCTGTTCACTTTTCGGGCGAGATGGCAACAGGACAATTCACGTGAGAGCAGACATGTTCTCCCCGCGGGGGTGGTCCCGTATGAGGGGCTCACACGGGGGGAAAAAAAGAAAAAAAAAAATAAAAGAAGAAGAAGATTACGGGGCGCGAATGGACGACGGGACGCGGAATGGGAGTTTCCAGATCGGGCAGTTTTGCGAAGGCACGGCGACAAGGGCAAGTTGTTATTGTGTAATTGAATGCTCTGAGGAGGCGTCTTTGTCTGGTTTTCTTCACGGGGCTGTTCGGCCCGTCCAGCGTAGTATCGGCATCGGCATCGGCATCGGCATCGGCATTGGCATTGGCATCGGCGCCGGCCTACAGTAAGTACGTACGGATTATTACGCCCTGACGAAAACGAGAACATGGAACATGGAACATGGATGGATGCTCCCGTTCGCACGCCTTTCGCGCCGGCTCTGCCGTTTGACGAGGCTCGCGCGCCATTGGCTGGATTCACGAGCTGCGAGGCAGGGGGGAGCTGAACGATTTGGCTTGGAAAAGTTTTTTTTTTTCATTCACCGGCTGGGGCAACATCGGAACACGCCACATGGCGGGGCGCGAGCCGTTGCCATCTGGACTGCCCACTCGTCGTCACTCGGCAGCACATCCGTCGTCAACCCTCATATTATCCATCTGCCAGCAACCTACATCCATCACGCCACACCACGACTGCGGCCTGGATTAATGCAGTGCCCTGTATAGAATAACCCTAGATATCCACTCGTCGTCATTGCCGAGCGCAACGTCAGTCTGCAATCCCACCCGTCGGCACTTGTCACACCCAACCAACGTCAACCAACGTCAACCAACGGCAACCAACGTCACATGGTCGAAAGAGGGTGCTAGCGGCTGGTCGGAAGGTTTCCCCAATCTGATTGACGGACTATTCCGCCTTGCAATCGAATAGAAATCGGACCGCATCGCATTGCATCGCATCGCCGGCAAGTCTCCTTCCGACGACTATTCTCCATCGAGGAAAAAAAAAAAAACATCACCCCATCCCGTCTGGCCGCGCGAGGGCCGGCCACGAGGAGAAGAGAAAATAAGAACAAGGGCTTCTTTTTTTTCTTCTTCTCCTTCTTTTTTGTTTGTTGGCTCGACTACGGACTCCTCCTTATTACTTCTTCCCTGCTTTTGTCCCCTTCTGAATGACTTGCTCTATGCTGTCTTTGGAAGAGGGGCGGCACTTTCGCTTGGGATCAGCATCATTCAGCAAATCGCCTCTTCCGTGAGACCCAGACTGTTTTGTTCGTTGGATTCACCTCAATTCTCTTGTACTTGTCGTCCGCCCGACCGACAAAGACGGACAAAAATCGACGAAAATGCCCCATCTCGTTGCCAACTTCCTTCGCTCCTCGTCGGGCAACATCAAAAAGACGGCCATCTCGCGATCCTCGCGCACCTCGCGCAACAACTCGGTCAGCGCAAGCCCCTACGCCTCCGCCTCCGACTCCGAGGACCATCATGCCCTCCACCCTGTCAGGATGCCCGAGCCGGGGGACGCCCTCAAGAAGCGCCGTCTCTCGCTGCCCTTTGGCCGCTCCCGGCACGACGGCCACGGCCACGGCCACGGCCACGGCCACGGCCACGGCCACGGCCACGGCCACGGCCACGCAGGCAACCCATCCCACTCGCACGCCTCGGCCTCGATGGACTGGCGCATCGAGAGCCCGCCCGTCGTCTTGCACGGCTCGCCCGAGGAGAGCACCGGGGCCCTCGTCTCCGGCCTCCTGTACGTCCGTGTCGGCGAGGAGGCGCTCGAGCTGGACGGCCTCGTGGCCACGCTGAGCATGCACGTCACGCACAAGAAGCCCTTCCAGGGCCACTGCGCCGAGTGCCAGGCCCAAGTCACGGAGCTCAAGAGCTGGCGGTTCCTGGGCCAGTCGACATGCCTGCGCCGGGGAAATCACCAGTTCCCCTTCTCGACTCTGCTGGCCGGCAACCTCCCCGCGTCGGTCAACACGCCCGTCATCTCCATCTCCTACCACTTCAAGGCCGAAGCCGTCACCGCTGCCGCTGCCGCTGCCGTGCCCTCGCCGACATCGACCTCGTCGTTCTCGCTCTCGCCTCTCAAGCTCGACCGCACCCTCGACGTGAAGCGGTCTCTGCCCGAACCCCTCTACCCTCGTCACTCGGTCCGCGTCTTCCCCCCGACCAACATCAAGGCCAGCGCGCACTACACCTCGGTCATCCACCCGACCAGGATCACCCTCAAGCTCGACGGACTCATGAACCACAACGACAAGGTGCAGACGGTCGATCTCTGGAAACTCAGAAAGGTCACATGGAAGCTCGAGGAGACCATCAGGACCCTCGCCCCCGCCTGCGACAAGCACGCCCTTCCCTCCACCCGCGGCATTCCCCGTACCGAGACCCGCCTCCTCGGCGAGGAGCAGATGCACGAGGGCTGGAAGTCGGACTACACCGGCAGCGACGGCATCGTCGACCTGGAATTCGACTACGCCATGACCCCGCAGCCCAAGACGCATGCCACGGATCCCGACTTCGCCTTCGCGTGCGATGTCCAGACGGATGACGGCACCGACGTCTCGCACGCGCTGCACGTCGAGCTCATCGTCTCCAAGGAGTTCGCGCCCGAGGGGAAACCCCATCTTGCCGCGCAGACGGGCACGGGTCGCATCCTCCGCATGCACTTTGCCGTCAACATGACCGAGTATCCCGGCCTCGGCGTGAGCTGGGACAACGAAGCGCCGCCCGTTTACCAGGACGTCCCGCCCAGTCCGCCCGGGTATCCGTCCGAGCCACCCATCGAGTATGGCCATCTAGAGGAGCTGCATGCGCAGAGGCAGGGGTCTGCGTCGGAGTCTGGATCCCGACGACCTTCTGCCTCTGGGCGCTCCCCCTGAGGTTTCGCCCCCCCCCCCCTGAGGATTTTTTTTGTTCCTTTCAATGCCGCATGATGAGCGACTGGGTGATGTTGTACAAAAGTTCATTTGTATCTTGTTCTTCTTTCTGTGTCCCCTCCCCTCCCCTCCCCCTCCCCCCGGCGTTGAAGTGTTGAAAAGCGTATACCCTGCATTGGTGGGCTTGCATTCGGGATTTGAGGCAACGACAGGACCTGACCTGGGCGCATAATATGGAAGTAGGCTGCTCGGTAGTGATGTGATTCCATTCGTTGTCGTGGTTCGTTCCTCATTTTCTTGGTGGCCCCCATGTTTCATTGTAAAATCCGGGAATCTGTCGACTGCGAGCGTATCATTCTGACGTGTAATAACTGCTGTGCACGTGTGCTGATATGCTGTGTTACCAGTTGGACTTGTTTGCCCTTGGTTTCCCCGCAGTGGTTTTATGTAATCCTCCTACCAGTTTTATGTAAACCTCTTACTAGTTTTATGTAAATCACACTAGCCAGACCCTAGTGGTCCGCAATACTTCCGTAGACAAGCATCCTGCGTTTATATGCTGCTTAAATGCAAAAGTGGCATGTATGTCGCTCACCTACCAAAGTGCCATTGTTGCTTACCTGCCAAATGTATGTACGCAGGAGTACCTCGAAAGACTCGGTGAAGGAACGAGGGTGAGCCCCTGCCAGCGCCCAGCCGGATGGAATCGGTGTACATGTACTTTGTACTGGATCCTACTGGATCCTTTCTGGGTCGCAAATCACCATTCTCACACTCACACCGTTGGGGCCTCGCACGCGGAAAAGAAAGGCGACGTACGAACTGACTGAGTGAATGCCCACCAAGATGAAAGGCCCCGACGACGTAGGGTGTGGTCATCATCAAAAATGTACACGGATATGAGCCGCCCGACGAGCAAGTCAAGTTTGAAAGCTGAACAAGCCGCGATGGGGGAAACAAGAAGATGCCCGAGCTCACGCGCCATAAAAGGGTGCAGAATCTCCACCCAAGAAATATCAGACCACGATGGTAAAGTCTACGGGCCATTCGGAGGAAAAACAAATACAGAACCACAACATCAGATGCATTGAAGACTACCGGTGTTTTGGGCATTGTGCTCACAGCTTCGGCTGCCGTTTCCAGCGTCAGCTCCCACGCACCCCCGTTGGGCGTTGCGATTGTTGAGCGTCATGGAATCACCATGGTCCGCGAGGTACACGGGCTGCTCGGCCGAGATGTCGCGCCTCGTTGCCGAAATTGCGTCGGTCAGGGCGGCAGATGCACCGTTGGCCACGGAAGCTGCTACAAGGAGAATCCTGCCAGTGAGTCGAGATGGCTTTCGTCGAGAAGAAAAACCGGGATTTCTGTCTGCTGACTGATTCTTGTAGTGTACTGCATATGGTGTGGTGACAAGTGCGGCTTCATCTGCGTTCGTCAGGGCCAGAGCTGCCGTCAGACTCGTCGTGGTTAGACGACATGGGCAACCTTCTGCGGGGGTGTTCGTACAACCATTCAGCTTTGTTATGGCTAGGGAAAGGTGTGAGAATGATTATTTTTTTTGCTCATCTTGAAATTTGCAAAGATGTTCAGGTTCCCACCCGACGTGACAGCCCCCTTCATGTGCGTATGCAGTGCAAATCGCGGGCCGCTTACCACATGACTTGTTTTCGTTTCCCCTCTTCAACCCGCGGCCAATTTTTTTTTTCACTGTCAGATACCCAATAGGCAGTCAGCGTCTCTACGTTCTTGGGACAAAGCGTCCTTGGGACGTAGAATGCCTGCGGCAAAACGAGAAGATGATGACGAGGGCTTGTAGACAAATGCCCTTCGACTGACACGAGACCCCCTTTCAGCAAGTGTTTGCGGCATTCCACGACAACGGAATTGCTACATCTAGATGCTAGATGGGGGGGATTTGAATCAAAGTGCTGACCATCGTGGCGGCCGGCCTCCTTCCTCGTAAAACCTGCTCCCCGTGCTCAGCCGCGCCGGTGTAAGAAGTTGTGGCCTGTAACACCACCCTCAAGTCAGCCCGTCGTCGCACAGCAGCCGTCGGATCATTCACCCTCTCCCGTTGTGCTGCCCCTTCGTTTGTCAATGCGGACTTTCGTTTGAATCGATATTGGCGTCATCCGCCGGTATCCAGACTTATATCATGGCTGGAGAATCTGGCTCATGTTGGACTTTGGTGTAGCAAAGCACTTTCCGCCCGAGATTAATACACGGTGGCGCCCAGAAGACGTTCAAACTCGCAATGCCAGTAAATACACAGAAATGCTTGGATGTGGCAGTTGATCACCGCATTCAGCGACTTCTCCGGCCTGTCCCCGTCCCCGAGAACTCGGGTCAGCCTTCCGACCATGTCTCTCGCATCGAATCTCGTGGCAGAGAATTGAAGCGACCGCGAGAGGAAATCGAGGTCACCGCGCAACTAGCCGGGCCCGCGGTGACGGGAGGAATTGCAATTACCCTTCAACAGCCCCGCCGCAAGCACCCGTTTGAGGAAGGCATCGACGGGGTTATCAAGGACTGCGAGACTCTGAGAGCCTTGGAAGACGTCTTTTCCGTCACATCGTGTGGAAGCTTGAACATCAAAGACCACATTGCTGTCGTCGATCTGCTCCCTTTTACCCCAGACGAGATCGACAACATGAGCCAGGCAAGTTTGAGAAGTTCGGTTCAGCCTTCGGTCCAGGCCATTTGCGATAAGCAGCCTAGTGTTCTGGTTTGTGCTGGCAGGATCAGGACCGGCAAGACCGGTTACGAGAAGGGAGACGAAAAGGAGCTCGAGTGCATTGGCGTGGGCAAGACGTTTGAAAACCGGGAATTGCCGGTTGTTGCGCATGCGCATATCGGCCACGGGAACAAGGGACTGATCGACATTCCCAGAGTAAATGGCTTTCACCCAAGTCATGCCATGAATTATCACTCCCATGTCAGCGTCCTGCGCCAGCTACTCATACTCGTGGGGGCCGAAGCTTGCGGTACAGTCAGAGGTGACTGGGAAAACGAAGATTGGATGGATCAATTGAGAGAGAATGCCAAGGAGACATCCGAAAAATTATACAGTGAGTGCGGCGAGAGTTATCTATGACAAAAAAAAAGAGTGAAGAAGAAATGCTAAAGGCGAGACTTGCAGAAGAAAAAATGCTGAAGGCGAGACTTGCAGAAGAATCTGGCGACAAAACACCAAAGGTCTGTCAAGAGCGGTACTCGGAAAGTCTTCGTCTCATAAGGGAGGAACTTGAGCAATTGTTGTTGACATCCGAGGCGACAACTGGTGGATCAAATGCATGGTATGTCAAATTGCGCCGCTCTGCCTTGTCGGAGAAATGCAATGATGCCAGTCTCACTCTTGGAGAAATGATTCACCTTGAGCGCAAGGGATGGCCAAGGGGGTTTGCCTGGGAGAATGACGCGGCAATGCAAAATGCAGCTGCGGATACTTGGAATCTCGTGAACGGAACGCTGCCTCAGTGCCAATCCTCAAGCAAGGCTAAGCTGAGAGCGGTTGTTAAAGAGGTGTTCTCTACTGTCAAGAAGCGTGTCACCGTTGAGGAAAGCAATGAGGGTAGTCATCACAAGTTTGTTGACATATGCGCTGTCCGCAATGACTTTTTGACGCTGGCCGTGGAAATCGAGTCTCTACTCTTGGAAATGCAACAACAGAAGGAAGAGCAGGCGAAATCAGAAGTAGATGTCCTCTCGGGGCAGCTAAAGGATATGAAGTTGAATCCCGCGACGGTGAACATGGTGGGTGGAGATGGCTGTGCATGAACAGAGGCGCGAGTTTGGCCCCTTCAAGACTCGCCATGCAAATGTCTGTGTTGATTACTCCATCATTTCTAATGAATAGAAGCGTCCGGCCCGAGAGAAGTCAGCCCTGGCATCGTTTCGATCGCTTCGCAGCAGTCGTCATCTCCGTCATCTCTGTCAACGCTTTGAACAGGCAGGGGGGGTCGTTGCTTGATCTTGGGCAGGCTGCAAGAGCACCAGCCCCGACTTGGCCATACTGCTACCGGAAGTACTTGCCTAGATGCTTGCCAGCTAGATTACTAGCGATGATGCAAACAGGGACTTGGTTTTCCTCGAAACATGAAAAATGTTGCACCCCGCCGCAAGCGTTCAACCGCTTGCAGTTATCTTGGACACTAGGACCTACCTTTCTAGTCACTTTCCGGACCTTTAGTAAATACATAGTATATTTTATATAGGCAGATTACACTCCCTATAGTATAAGTACTTAGTTATTTAAACTATAGTCCACGCCCTCTTATAGGGTAGGATAACTTAATCTATGCCCTTATTTCTAACCCTAGCTACTTAGTCTAATATAGTAGTAATTACTTAGTGTTTATAATACTAAGACCTTTCTTTCTAATTAAATACCTTTATTAAGTTAATCTAATTAATTAATTATTAAATTTAGTATAACCTAGTAAGAGAATAGGGTTTAATTATATATATTTATTAATATTATAATTAAGTAACTCCTAGTAGTAAGGAAAATCTATATAGATTAAAGTTTAATAAATTATAATAATATAGGATATCCTTATAATATCTAAGAAATCTAATACTATAAAAGGCTATAAGCTAGTAGTTAAGCTATAGGAACCCTATTATTAGGACCTATAGTTTAAGATAATAAAGGTAAAAGCTATTAAAGATAGGATATAAATCTTTATTAATCCTAATTTAATAATAACACTTAATTACCTACCTAAACTACTAATTCTAATAGGAAAAAGGACTTTAGTAATAAGAAAAGTAGTAACTATAGTATTAATTACTTTACTAGATAATAATTAGACTAAAGAGCCTTAAATATACTTAAGAATATTAGTATCTAAGGCTATAAGTAGTTAGTAGTAAGCTCTAGAAAGCTCTTTAATAAATATTACCTATAACTATAGTATAATTAAAAAGGGATACTTTAAATACCCTTAATAACTAAATAATACTAAAGATAGTGCCTAGTATATAGTCCTTAATAGGTAATATTAAGTATTTAATAGTTAGTATTAGAGTTTAGTAAAGACTATAAGAGAATACTATAATTAGTTTATTATAATACTTAGAAATAAGTATAAGTAAATAATATTATAGTATATCTTACTTTAAGAGAAGATTAGAGAGCTTATAAGGAATACTATACTCTTAAATAAAACTATTGTTACGATATGGAATGTAATAAAAGAGTGTATAAAGGTCTTGTCTGATTCAACTAGCTAGAGGTCAGAGCTATCGTCTAATATAGGGGTTCTAGGTCACGTGC
>JFGX01000148.1:0-59997 GCA_000729855.1 Epichloe aotearoae | reverse complement strand
AGCTTTATAACTCTTATAATACCTATAAAACCTAAGGCTATAGTATATAAAAGTAGCTAAAAAAGCTCTTAAGTATAGGTATATATAAGTAAACCTAGTAATTAAATATAGTAATAATAACCCTAAATTAGAGGTATATATTAATACCTCTTTTACTAATAATACTATAATATAAAAAAGCTTATAAAGCTATATTATAAAGCTTTTTAAAGAGCTTATACTCTTTAAAGTAAGTAAGTAAGCTACTATAATAATATTATTAACTAAAGTAAAGCTCCTAGTGCTTTTTTACTATAATAAAGAGCTTATAGCCTTTAGATAGTTATATTAAGAGATTAGGCTATACCTAGGTAATAATATACTTAAAATTAAATATAATAATATATAGATAATTTACTTCCTTAAGGAAGAATTTATTAAGCTTATTATAAAGCTTTAGTATATAGATATTTATTACTACTAGCTTTATTAAGAGATTATAAAAGAAATCTTTAATATTACCTAGATTATTACTAAAGAGATAATTACTAATAGCCTTATAAAGCCTTTTATAAGGAATACTTTTATAAGCTTCTATAAGGTATTAAGGCTTATATAACTATTCTCTAGTATACTTAGTAAAGAACTTAAAGAATAAGTATTATATAATAACCTTAATTTAGATAAAATTATAACTAATTAACTATATTTTTATACTATAGAATTAATTTAAATATTATAAGATTAATTTAACTAATTTTATTAATTTAGATTTATTATAGGGAACCTTAAACTAAGTCCCCTAGGGGGGTATATTATACCTATAAGGGTATAATTAGTCCTTACTATATAATAGTCTTATTACTTAACTAGCTAAGATAAGAGTTTACCTCTAGCTAGTTATTTTCTAAGATCTCTATAACTTTATAGTATATTTTAGTACTATATAATTACCCTACTTATAGTAAAGGTACTTAGGTATTTAAGCTATAGTCTATACCCTCTTATAGGGTTGGATAACTTAATAGAGGTGGTCACATTAAACCCTAGCTTCGCGGTCTAACACTTTGTCTGTTTGTCTGTCCCCATGGGGCATTCGGAGACGGGGAACATTATGAATGTTGTCATTTGTAACTGCCACGTGCAAGTCACTGCCTGACGTCTGTGCAGTGTGGAGAGGACTTGGCTCTCTAAGCCATGTCTACAGTCTCATTTGTCTTCACCCATGCGTCGATTGCAGTCTGGCGCCGCCTCTTTGATGGTGCTTCCGAATTAAGATGCGGGGTGAATGAGACAAGATGTTTGAGGTACGGGGCTTGTGGAAGGATCGATTGTAAGGGCTAATGGAAGACGCCGATTGGCGAAGACCGAGTGCAGCTAGCAAATGCGGAGCCGAGATGGAACTGCGAGACAACTGGATTTTAATTTAATTAACAACAACAAATCAAGAAATGTAAAAAATATAACCAGGTTATTAATATACTACAAAATTCTAAATAGAGTCAAGCCCCCAACGCTGCGTCCTTTTTAAAGGACGTATTGGTTTCTTGAAAAAAAAAATTACATCTTCCCTTTCATCGTATGCAACATTGACTGACTTTACAAGATGAATCCGAACAACTCTGCAACTTGAACCAACTAGCCATGGCGGCTACACCAAGATACGTATGAAACAGTCCCGTAATGCCAAGTTGGACCTCCTTCTTCAGTCACGACTGCCACTGTCCCCTACAGGCTTCGCGAGCGATGACTGTTCTGTACAGGGTCGTGTTTCCAGACGACATGAATGATGCAATTCATTTTATATCGCGTTGCTGCCAGCCTGATCTTTTGGTGGCGTTGTTTTGAACATGCTCCATCAAGCGATTGTACGCCTTCTGATCGTCCGTTGACTGATGGTGCAGCGTACTAACTGCCTCGGACCCCGTTAAAATTCCATGCCGGTCATCGAGATAAGCATAGCTGAATGAATGAGTGTTTCTTCTTCCTCGGAGCACTTCAGTAATTATTTGCCAAGAATATAATGCTTCGACCGCCCCGGACCTCCAAATTTCCCAGTGGTACTGGATCACGTCACACCCGGCAAGAAGTTTGGTGAGTAAAGGCTTTGCTCTGCGCACTCGATCAAAGAATTCAGCCCATGACATGGCGTTTGTCGCACCGCCGAGGCCGTATACAACCCCGCTTGCACAAAATTCCACGTCGAGATGTCGGAGCCCCTCGGCATGACCCTGTATGAACTCGACCAACTCTGGCCCCACGAAGCAGTTCTCCAGCCGTAACGTGACCAGTTCCGGAAGATGCTCGGGTTTCAACGCGAGCGGAATGTGATGAGTCCCCGTCAGACCAAGCGGTGCCGAGTGCGACGCCCGGAGATCCAAGTATCTCAAACCAGTCATGTGGCGGAAAAGAGTGTCATCGAGCGCAGACAGAAACTCAACATAGCCAGATTTCGAATTGGGCCGCATGCTCGTATTCCAATGGCACTCCGCGCCCCAAATATCAATAGTGACCCATGTGAGCCGAGACAGAAATTGCCGGAACTCATCCGTGAAGAAGGCGGATGTTGCCTTGGGGACAAACCCGGAGATGAAGAGTTGCCTCACACGCGTATTGGCGGCCAATGCCTGCCAAGTCTCGTTCATCAGCGCCCTCCAATGCCAATTCTGTTCTTGGACCGCGACTTCATCCTTCGTTTCGGGATTATCAAAGATAGCGATGCCCCTTGCCCCGTTGTCGTCCCACCCCGCCCAATTTTCCAAGTCAAACTTGAATAACACAAAGATCGCGTCAATATTAGGCGTTGCATGTCCCTCGAGGACACGACGCGAGGCAGGTTTCAGAGCGGGCGTAGAGTTTTCATAGCCCGGGGTGGCGGGGCAATCAAAGGTGATCCATTTTACGAACTGACCGTAGGCATTGACGGCCTTTAGGGCCGAAGATGCTGACGCATGGCTGTTGTTGAAGCGTATTGATCTGAAAGTTCGGGGAATCAGTTGGACTCGTTGCGCTCTGCAGGTCATGCTTAGGCGGACGATGTCTCGTGGATATAGGTGGTCGTACACCTCATAGGATAACTCGAGGGGGATTGTGGAAAAGGACGCCATCTTCATGAAGAGATGCTTTTTTGAGGAACTGTTCTTTTTTTGCAGAGGCAGGCAAGCTCTCCGTTTGCGATTCAAGCGTCTGTTTATATGGTAGACGAAGATGTGGCGAGCAGTAAATGGTGCAAGTTAATGGAAGAACAAGTTGGGTAGGCTCAGTTTAATTCATAAACTTTTGAATTAAGCCATGAGTCACAGGGATGAAACAGAGTTCTTACTTTGAAATTCTTGCACACTCAAAGTGAGTTTGAATTCGACTGTGCGGTTGCGAGCGAAAGCTTATCATCTTCTGCCTGCAATTTAAAAGCTTCAAGAAGGCTCTGGCCTGGCATTTCGGCATCATATGGCCTTGAACCTTGTTCCTTCCCAGATCACCCCCCCGCGTTATACTTTGCACTTATGCATAATGGCATCGTCGTGGAAAAGGAATTAGCGCTCGTTGTTGACCGTGATTATTGAAGCGGTAAATGGAATGAAACGTGGAGCTATACAAGATACGCCCGCTATACCTAGTTACATAAACATGAGCCAACTTTGCGACTTGAGATCCGCAGAGCAAGCAATGCACTCCCGTCGTGTTCGCGTGATGCGAGCTCGGGAAACAGAGTTGAGAGCCGCAGAACACTGCATAAATGTGGAACTCACAAGGACATCAAGGCATCTTCCTAAACGAACTCAAAGCACCATGCAACTATAAATTTCGTTGCAATACGTACTAAGAAACCTATTCGTGCGGGGCACTCGTGTAGAGAAGTCCACAGTGTTATTACCAAGGCCAAGACGGCGAGGATGATCCGGTTGGACATTTGCCAGGTCATGATGCAGGACCGCCTGAGGCGTTGTTGCCATGGCGTTGTTGGTTGACCCGCCCAGTTTTCAATGTCACTTGCCGTTGCGCAATATCCGTATGTATTCGACTTGAGTTTGAACGTGAGGCCTGCAAGTCGTAGCCACTGTTGGGAGAACAGGGGTCTTTTTCTTAGTTTACGGGAATGGGGAGGAGGAAGATGGGGATATTCTGGGGTAGAACTGCACCGTGGCTTGAACCAAGGCGATTCATGTCAACCCCGCGGGACTTTTCTTCCGCAGGGTGTCAAATACAATACAGGGTACTGATCTGAGATTGTGACGTACGTTTTGACTATCTCGCGCAAACGCCAATGACCAGTGATATAAAGACGCATCATCAGTGCTCCGGCTATTCATAAGTCATGTCGAGTGAGAATTATGAGAAAGTAAATTGAATTTGGAGAAATAATTGAGGGTGTAATGGAACAAAACTCCTTTCGGCTGTGACGTGACTAGTCTGTTAATCTCGTATCATGATTCGCTTGCTTTGTTATCGTTGCCTAGTATGGATCCAGGTCTATCGGTCTTTTCTCTCTTTCTGGGTTGCGTTGGATATTACAGCCTCACATCTTAGGCTCTCTTCGCGATACTTCCCTCTTCGCGGCTGATTGCGAGATGTCGGCATTTATAGGGTAAAGACTGAGGAAAGGTATCGCGAAGAGAGTGACGCCTAAGATGTGAGGCTGTAATATCCAACAGGTTGCGCACGTTCAGAGGGACTGTTGAAGGTCCGTCCAGGCCATCCGCTTACTAATCAGCCGGCAATCGGGGTCATCTCATCCTCTTGCCCTTCGCATCATATTACCGTCTTTGCATCATTTTCCCCCTTCCGAATGCTTTCCACAATATGGCGTTTTATTTTGGCTCAGTGGACATGGTGCGCTACAGGCGTATGGACCGTGTTCTTACGCATTCTCAGAAATGACCCGTCTTGCCTCAATCCGTTGACACCTGAGCAATATGATAGCCTCGAAACGGAATACGCCGATGCCATAGACAGAGATGCTGTTTGCGCTCTGGCCTCCAGCTACAACAACGGACTACCATGTCGTGTCGCCAAGACAGACAAAGGGAGTTTTAACGTCTGTTTTTTCGTTTTCTTTTATACTGTTGACCAGATGTGGGTTGTCAGAGTCCCTATTCAACCGGCCGTCCACAATGTCTGGGAGAAGTTCAAGAGTAAAGTGTGCACAATGCGGTAAAGTCCCAGCGTTTTCCCAGTACGATGAGCCAGTTCTGATCTTGTCCTTCACCAGGTATGTTCGAGAGAAAACGAACATTCCGATTCCGCAAATTTTCGCGACCGGTTTTAGCCGATTGCTCTTGAACAACCCAACAAAGCAGGCTTTTATGATTATAGAGCACATCAAAGGTCAATCCATATCCATGGACCGCTTATTACGCAGCCCAGAAGAGCACCGACAACGGTTCTATTCAGATCTCATTGATATTTTGGCCGAATTGCGAAAATTGGAGTTCGCCACAGGAGGCTCGTTGATGCCGGCCTCGACTGAAGCGCTGGAACCACGTGTCGTCAGTGCTTTCTCCATTCCTGATAATACCCTTCAAATCAACGGATGGTCGGCATCCCATTCGCTGTGCACGTCCACAGCTGAATATATACATGAGCAATTACGACTGCTTTGGAACACTTTCTTGTTACCTGCCGAGGATCTGGATCAGGCAACCGCAGAGCTTGAGCTCTTTGCACTTAATGCTATGAATCTCAAAATGAAGGATATCGCCCCTATTGCCAACGGCAGCACATGCGCTTCTTTCGTTCTGACACACGCAGATCTTCGATGTCCCAACATTATTGTTGATGAAAATCTCCACATTCGGGCCGTTATCGACTGGGAATGGGCAAGCACAGTTCCGCCCGAATTTTTTGCGCCACCATCATGGATAACGAACTCGGAAGATGTATTTACCGAGTTTGTCGCCGTTTTAAAATCAAAGCGCGACTCTTCTTCCCGACACCAGCAGCTTGTGCAACAATGGAAGTATGGCGATGAGATGTTATTGCACATGGGCCAGATTTTTCGAGTACCATCCGAGCTTCTGAAAGTGTTTTACAGGTTCATATACCCAAAACTTTTCGAGGGCTCTTACGAGAGTGTGGTTTCTGACTTTTCCGTTGCGATGAAAATAGGACGTGTTGGGTGGAACTAAAAAGACGTCTGCATAGCTCTGAGCGATACACAAAGTATCTCAAGGCTAACGGTCTCTATGTGGAGGATGAAGAGAACCAGAAACTTAAGGATTGGTTGGCTAAAGCAAAAGAATTGCGTTTGGGTCAATGAGAATCGAGAGGGCCCTTGACATTGCGTCTGCCACCGTTACTTATTCTGCTCTTCATTGATCCTCAACCACACTTGTTCGATCATAGCACGCTTGTTTGCGGCGTCTTCCTTGTACTTTCTGAGCTTCCTCATCGGCCCCGAGCGATGTAGCACCATCTTTTCTCCGCCTCCTGGAGTTAGAGCCGCTGTTGGACATTTGCTGTTTGCTTTTATGAGGCAATCCGTCGATAAATTGTCCAAGCTCTTCCAACTTGAGCTGCTCTGCATGGGCCAAGTACATGCTGCTGAATCTCTATAGACGAAAATGCCAGATACCATTCGAGGAGATAGTAGCAAGTTGTTACATACATGTGGTGATTGGGACGTTGAATAAATTGTACCAAAGGAACGCAAGCGCCAAGGTGCGGAAGCGCCAAGGTGCAAGACATGGCTCTCCTCACTGGCAAAGAGGGGTGCGACCAATCAGAGCTCACTGGACGCTGATGTGGTGGTGTCTTGGAAGGAGTTGTCGAGTTCCTTCTTCCCCAGAATAGCACACACATTCCAGGTGCTCCTCTTGTCCACAGAATACGTGTGCCCCGCCAATAAGATGAGAAACTTGGACAAAAAGAGGGAGCTCAACCCCTGGACGACATGTGATACAAAGTCGCGCAACGAGTTGACAGCTCGAACCAGCCGGGATGCGACGTTGCCCTCCACCCGCCGCCATAATTTCTCATCTCGCCATTCATACCTACTCTCACACCAACATTGAATGCTTCCATTATTTTCGCGATTGTCCAATCGAGAGCAACGACTTCAATGTCAGGCCAAATACTAGTGTTTCCGGCAAACAGTCGCGTCGTCTTGGGCCCGCGCAAGTCCACACCCAAGCGCCGAGTTGGTGTTCCGAAGCTTGATAATAAACTCCCGCGATTTCGCGATGTCTGTTTCAATGAGCACCAGCAGCTCTTCCTCGAGAAGGTCCAACAATGCAACGTAATCTATAACTTTACCGAGTCAGGCCTAGATAGGCACTCAAAAGAGGCCAAACTACTGACGCTCAACGAACTACAACGATACGTCGAGGACAGCGGACTCTGGGTCGACGAGACCATGTGGCGCGCGCTCGTGGAAATGTTCGCAAACAACGCATTTCGACGCACGCCGCATTGTGTGTACAGCTCCGGCGAGATGTACGACGCGATAGGCAATAGCGACGAGGAGCCTACATCTGAGATCGCGTGGCTCCATGTCGGCGCCGTGTATCAGCTCTTCATCGCCGCCCTGGAGAGCAAGTACCTCATTGCAGAGCTTGCCGATGAGTCGCACGTTGACCAGGAGTTTGTGACCTGTCTCTTGAAACTCTTTGAATCTGAAGATCCCCGCGAGCGTGACTTCACCAAGAAGATACTGCATTGCATATACCGCGTTTGTCACCACCTCCGGCCGTTTATCCGGCAGTCGATCAACAACATCTTCTTAAAAGTCACGTATGAGACAGGCACATGCACCGGTATAGCCGAGCTTCTCGAGATGGTCAGCTCCATCATCACCGGTCTGTCCGTGCCGCTAGAGGGCGAATACATCGTTACTCTGCACCGGGTCTTGTTACCGTTGCACAAGGCTGCGGCATTTGGAAAATACCACCTGCCGCTTGCCTATTGCATGACCAAATTTATCGAAAAGAGGGCATCTCTCTCCAACGAGGTATGCATCATCGCTCGAAAATCGCCCGACAAGAATATTCTGGACGACAAGAAACAGACTAATGAAAGTATGAGGGCAGGTGATTGCGGCGTTACTGCGCTACTGGCCCAGAACCAGCAGCGAGAAAGAATGCATGTTCCTGGACGAGATTGGGGACATCATGGATGCCAGTGGCCCTACCGAATTCACGCACGCCCAAGAAAAGCTGTTCATGCAGTTGGCAAAGTGTACTGTCAGCCCCCATGTGCTGGTCGCCAGACGCGCGCTGTTCTTCTGGAGCAACGAGAAGTTCTGCGACTTTGTCGAAGCGCACGTCGAGTCGATATTGCCCATCATGTTCACGTCTGTATATGAGAGCTCTGATTCCCACTGGAACAGGTGACCAGACTTCCGTTCCCGCTTGACAAGTCATGTGCGCCACCCCGTCGCTAACACCTCCCCAATGTAGACTTGTTCGAAGCACGACGTACGACGTCATGATGTTCTTTGTCGATTCGAATCCCTATCTGTTTGACGACTGTCTGTACAGTTATCATGAGCGAAAACTATACAAGGCGACGGAACAGGCGACGGAACAGGCGACGCGGGATGGGCATTGGGAAGTGTTACGCAAGAGGGCGGACAGGTCAGCATGGCACGGTTTGGGAACGAACATGGGATAAGACGATGGCCAGCTTTTTCTTGTAGATATTTGTCCTTTGGGGACTTTGCTTTTTCTTCTTCTATTCCTTGCAAGCGGCTTCTTCGTGATTTTTTAAAAAAGCAGAGAGGGAGATCGGAACTTGAAAGGGTATACCAAAAGTTTATTATAATAGATAGCTGACACAGTATGCCGAATGATGCTTCATGCCGAGAAAAGAAGCTCTTTTATAATCTTATTCTGCATTTCGCTTCGAGACGAGAATGGCCCTGACAATAACATTGATCATGTCCATCATAAACTCAGAGACCCTGACTGCATATGCAGACCCCATCCGCCGATGCCGATCGCGGTGGGTCGGTCGCTTGATTCGAGCAAAAGTCACGATTTCACGGTCTCGCCCCCCTGTAAGACCAAATCGGTGGTATCAATCTGTGCGGAAGTTTCTCCGTACGGCGGCGATTCCTTTTCGTGCCGGCTTGCGTGACCCGTTGCCTGGATAGTATGTCCCCGGCCTACGGGGTACCGCCCTCGCCTTTGATCGTGCCGGTTTGTTTCCATGCATGTACATTGAGGTATTTCTCGACCATCACTACAAGATAGCGCATCCATTCACGTCCGATGGAGAGGCCGGCAACAATGAGGCAGACTTTAGATCCTTTCCCACAGGCTCAACGCCGTGCTGGAGACTCTACAGCTCGAGTCGGACGTCGAGGTGAGGAACGAGCGAGGCGTGAAGACGAAGAACTCGAGCGGAAATAACGCGGACATGGGGGCGACAAGGTGGGGGGAGCAGGGTTGGAATGTTGTCCAGAAAGTCGGGTGGGACAGCTTTTGACGTTGAGAAAGCCGGTGCGGGGTCTGCTGGCTGTCTGCTTCGTCATCGGGCACATGCTCCGGAGCTTGTAGGCCGGCCGGCGCAGCCACAAGGGGTTCAGGGATAGACGCTAGGGCCTGGAGGGGCGCTAGCAACAGCGCCCGACCAGCTTCTGCCAGTTCTTTTTGCTTTTGATCCAGGTCCAAACACCGAAATTGCGGAATGGGCAATGGGGCAATGGGCAATGGCATTTAGAAGGGTTTGCCCATGCCCACCGTCCCACTCACCCGCTTTGCCATGGCCAGACTCGGCGCAGAATAAAACAAAAACCACAACTCGCCCTCTCAAAAACTTGGTCCATCAACAACCGAAACGTACCCACGCTCAGCAGACTTGTTCCGCTTTCACATCTTCGACGCCGCAACCCTCCATCGCCATGGAGAACCAATTTCACTCCGTCGAGACGTGGCAAGGCCATGTTCTCGTCTCTGCGTCTCTGCTGCCACCCTCGGTCGAGGAGAAGGAGAGAATCTATCCGGACCGCAGCACGTACACACGCTCCTCCCCGCAGCTGCCCCTCATGAACAGACGCCACGGCCTGCACATGGCCGCATCGCTGCCGCCAGTGCCCGATTACTGGAACCACGAACATCGCGGCCAGGTCGAGCCCGTCGTTGATGCCACTTGTGGCTCGCATCTTTGGCTGACGCCCCCGATGATGAACGTGATACCATCAAGGTAAATACGCTCTGCCCACTTGCTTCCTGGCTCAGTTCACACCGGTCAAGTATACTGACTGACTAAACTTCTTCGCAGCACCGACTTTCGGGAAGCTTGTAGCTCAATGTATCCTCCGCCAGTACACAGCGACCCAATGTCAGCAGCGGAAGACCGCTCCTCAATATCGTCCTGCTGGACACCGAACAGCTATAATTCGGACTGTACCCCCCCGACTGACTGGGACGATGCCACCACCGTCACCAGCTCAGCGAGCGCCTCGGCGGAACCATGGTCAAGACCCTCTACGCCCTCGCCCGATCGATACTTTGGCGAGCAGCAACAGGCACTGTTCTTCACAGCTGGGTTTCAATTTCAGCCGTCGCTGTCACCTGAAGATGAGCAGCCGCCAAAGCGAAGGAGGGTGAGCCCCGAGATGCCACTGATTCACAATCTGTACGACTCTGATGGCAACTTGTGGCTCTGATGATGCGACGAATAATGTACACTTGACGATGTTTTTTCTTCTTTATACATATGAAAGGATACGAGTTTTAGTTTAGGGGCGGGGTTCAAGTTCAGGCTAACCTGAACTGCATGCGTGAAAGTGCTGGAACACGAACGCATATGGATCGAAAAAGAATTTGTTTCCCAGTGTAATAGTACTTGGTGTAGGCGCAAAGGCTACTTGGACACAGGAGACGTGACGCGGCAATACTATGGCCGCGCCTGTTTTGAATACATACGAGACGATTGATGAAATTAGGCTCGACACAGAGTTCACCACTGATGATGAATTTTCGAGATGAACTTGTGGTTGCTTTTTTTTTTTCTTTTTTGCCTGTGAAAAGAAATGTCTGTACGGATTAGTAATTTTTTTTTTTCCATCCTCAACCAGAGGGCCGAAAATTCTCGCCACAATCTCGCCACAATCTCGCCACAATCTCGCCACATCCACGTCTGCAATCCCTGCGAAATGACGTCGGCCAGAGCAAAGCGGGGTAGAGTCGGCGAATGAAAACCTCGATTCAGGGTTCCGTAGTACTGCATACATGTATGTATGATCGACAGGGTCGCGCTCACTTCTATTGCCGAAGGATGCGGTAACCTTGTTTTTGCCACTGGCCGGGCACTGGTGCGGGCGGGCGTCCCAGCATCGAAATGTCTGGTAAATCGGATTCAATTTTTCTGATTCCGTATTCCGTCGGCAGATTCGCCATTGATTGATTGATCGATCCAGTTGCTGGTGCGGGCTCCACACTGCCAGCGTAGCACGGCAGCCACAATGAACAGCATTTCGTGTTCATGTCATATATAGCATTCCTGATCTCCAATTCTTTGCTCCTTGCAAAATCCAAAAGTTTTACAACTGGGCCTTTCCCATTTCCACTACTCAGTCTCGTCATGCCCAAACACACTCGCAGCCGGAGACCTGCCGCCGCGCGATCCGTGGCTTACGACCACGCCACGGCCACGGCCACGGCCACGAAATCGTGTGAAGCCAGCAGCAGCTCACACGACATGGAGCACCAACCTTCGTACGGAATGACAAGGTACACAATCGACAACGCGGACGACACCTGTTCCGCGTGGAGGACAAGCTCGAGCGGCCTCGCCCGATACAACGATATGAACCGCCTCTTTGCCACACGCTTCCCAGAAACGGCGAACGAGCTAGTCAGACGGAGTGAAAAAAGGCTAGATTGGGTTCTTGCCGAGGAGGAAGATTACATGACTGCGCGGGATGTGAGTGTCATGACCACCGGTGATGAGATGGACGACCACAGCACGGAGAGCAGCGGCGGCAGCGAGGCTTTCAGTTTCATGAACAATGCACTCACGCCGTTCTCATTTGAACATGGCCAAGCGTCTTTGTCGGATAGCCTGGACGACTTCCTGGCCATCAATCTCAATCTGCCGCTGCTAAGCCCGTTTGCAGGAGGAGATGTCGGAGCGTCGTGTCCGGAGCTCAACGAGACGAACATGGTGGACGTGTCACTGGGCTGCGGCGACATGCCCGAGTTGGGCATTCCATCTGGAGAGTGGGATACCAGCTGGGGCGCGAATGCGGTAAGCGATGTACGGGCTGAGCCGGACCCGGCAGGGCAGCAAAGGAGTGCTCTGGGGATGGAGGGGGAACGCAGTCGCCAAGGTGGCGAGGCTGGACACGAGAAGGAGGACATTTCCACTTCTGTCAGCCGTGTTCGCCAAAGGCTGACTGATCTGGAGGGCTCTCTGCAGGCTCATGTGAAGGATCAACTGCTCCAATTGGGGGGGGCGAGACCGCTGTCATGGCCAGACTTGTTCAAGGACCAAGGACAAGTCCCAGAAACGAACTAGACGCAAATCGAGGCGGCCGAAGACGGGATTGCTCGAGGATGAACAGGACCAGGGAACGAGTTCCCAAGACCCGACCAGCGGGCGTGGGACGTGGGTATGTGGTAAAAAACAAAAATTGCATGGTAATGATGGAGGCGATTAGCTTTGTAACTTAACGAATGATCAAGTTTAGGTTGGTGTTTTCGCCCTCTTTCACACGGTGTCTTGGTCATCGATAACTTGTGGCCATCTTTCTGCGCAACACGATGACTTGAGATGCAATATTCTGCAAACTTCCTTTCTTCCTCTTGTCTCGTTGGTCTGTGTCTCCTCCGACTTCAACCTGGCTCTTTACCGAAGCGACTGCCTGCCGTACGGGGCTTGGCCAGACGACGCACAGGATATCTTGCTCCTCCGTGTGTGAGCTCATGACCTGCGACTCGTTGAATTCGCTCGGTGGCGCTATTCTTGGACCTGCATTGCGCCTCGCGATGGGGATTTATTTGCTCGAGCGCGTGCCTGTCTGTAGGTGAGATGGTCCTTTGCGTCGTCTTCGATGACACCAGGGTAGGTTGCGGATGAAGGTAACGTGTCGCCGAGTACGCTGTTTTGGAAGGGAAATATCGACGAAAACACATGGCCGCTTTATGGATGGCGGCTCAGGCGGCTTGCCTCAGTCATCTATGGCCAAGGTGGTGCTCACCCTCAGCACAGGACCCACCCGCGCAAGCATGGATAACTCGAAATCATCACCCTCCAACTCGACTTGAGAGCGCAGTCATCAGCCTGGAAGCACCGGAACAACTGCACTGCATTGTGGAGAGCCTTGGGAGAGGGCAATACTGAATGGTCTTTCCCACGACCGCTCTCAACTTGATCCGCACCCAGTAAGTCGGAACCTAGGGGAACGGAGTAAAGAATAAAACCCGTGAGCTTATATTATGGGAAGCGTGAGTGATATGCAGACTTTGAAACATTTTGCCCAATTCCTTGGGCGATCCAAGTTGGCTCGACTGCCTCAGGACTGCCTCAGGAAGATGGGAAACAGATACCCACACCCAGCAGTATTCGTGGTGCGATGCGAAGGTTCTGCAATGCATGGGATCGTGCAAATCACGCGCATACATCTCTCGACGTCGAGAGGTCCATGGCTCCGGTATGAGCTTATGTATGAAAATGCTATATGGAGAATGTCCTTATTGATGGAACCAAGTACATCGAAGGGGAACTCGCCAAGAAGATAGGTCTCCTAAAGGGAAAGAAAGGGGAGAGGAAAAAGGGGTTCATTACCATCGAGCACTATGTTCACACGCCGAATCGCCTTTGGGCCAACGACTTTCACGACTACGTTCACGAAGGAAGCCGGGTTGACAACGCGAACTTACTGAATACACACTGCTTTATCTCCGCGAGATGTCAGGAGATATGCTAGGCAACATATCGAGTAAGAAACTTTAGCAACGAAAGACGATTGGTTCTAACTTGCGTTAGGATATGCAGTGCATCTTGTCATGCAAAGACGGACGCCCAGAGTTTCGTCAAAAAATCACAAGGGAGATCTGCAAAGGGATAGATATAAACAGTGGGTCACTCTAACATCAGTGATCAAACCAATTCGGAGCTCGAGACTTCGACATCACTAGAGGAACAGACGCAGCTCGAACTACAGCGAAGGCCGCATGCAAAGACCGATCACTACTTGAGGATAGAGATGAAGGAACTTCAGGCGGCGCAGAAGGTCATACATGAGACCAGTTGGGGGAATCATGAACAGTGTGATTGGCGTCAGAACCATTTCAACCGCATGAGTCACATGCTTCCAGAAGAACGAGTGCGCCTCGCATGCACTTTGCAGATGAACGCCTGGCCACGAAGCTCTGAACAGATCACCGCCCTTCAAGACCTCATCTCCCTTCGATCAAATCAGTATCCTGTGGCCCAGCGAAAGGAGCTATGCCCAGTCCAAGGCCGCTGCGCCGTCGCGACTTGCGGCAAAGACTTGTTCTAGTGAGAAAGCTGTCTATCATAAGCTCATGACTACTATTTGCTGATACATATTGGGGTACTAAATAAGGCTAAAGAAGGACCAATGGTGGCATGTGTATCGGTGCTTAGAGAAATACCACACCAAGGAAGTGGGATACGCCAGATTTTGCTTCTTATGCAACACTTGGCTAAAAGGCGAAGCGTCTTGGATAGCTCACTGCGAGGACCATATTGCGAAATCGGCAATCCCCGTCCGCTGCCACCCGGTCACTTACGGCCACGCAGTTACATGCGCCGGATACTGCACTGTCCATCTAGGGCGAACAGATCTTCCCGCGAAAGAGAATGCGCCCATGGTCCGACCAAGATGCTTGGAAGCGTCACATTGCTCAATGCTTTTCAGCGCATCTTATTCGCCAACCAGGCCCGAAGGTTATTGCTTGTCCTCATCCAAAGCGCCCTATGGTATGGAATACTTGGAGCATCGGCTGCACGGGGACGGTCGTCCAAAAAGTGAGGATTGGTGGGTTACAGAGAAGGAGTTACATCCAGATCGAGGAACATGAACCCAGAAAGAATGGTCAAGGAAAAAGGAGAAGAAGAATTAGATGAGGTTTCATCCGGGTAAATCGAGGCTCTTTTTGTCAGGGTAAGAACGCATGGAGGCACAAGGTCGGCCTCGGTTTCAACAACCCCTCTCGATGCATCTTCTCTGCTACCCTACATCTCTATACTCATGTTGCCGTATCCTGCGATGCTCCACCACTTCACCTTTCTGCAACTTGGTTACAGAATGCTCCTGCCTCAAAGTCCACTCAAGCTTCGGGCGTCCTTTCGTCGCCTAAAAAAGTGCTCGCATCGCCGTAACATTTTGTTCAGACTATTGTGTCCAATTCCCTGGTATTTTTCACTCCCACCCCCAAGACCGCCTGCCGAGCTGGCAGCAGGCGGAGGTCAAATCCCTATTCAACCCAATATACTACAGCTCCACAGTATTCCCCTTTTCCGCATACGCGATACGCCCTGCTAGCAGGCTTCGCTGAGGCACTTGTTGCTGCGTTCAATTGGAAGCTGGAGCAGGGACTTGGGCGAGGCGGAGCACAGAACGCCGGCTCTGGCGACGGCAGGCTTGAATCATCACCCGGATGGACCGGGAGAGTCAAGCCTTTGCCGGAGAGACTCAATCTGCGACCGAACGATAACGAAAGTGCGGATCCAAATTTCTTGAAGAGAAACATCGAAGCGCCCATGGGCTATCTGTATTGCGTCTGAGCTTGCAAGTTGAACTCGACGAGACAAATCAACACGTGCGATTGCATCATCTAGTGGTGTATAACATGACCAGACTTTGCTTAACGCGCAGATGTGGCCTTTGTCATTTCGACTTGAAAGAAAGGGATACCATTATCGCTGGCAAGTATCTCCAATGTTGGAATTCTTGTAACAAGCCTATTAACCTGGAGCAGTGAGACCTGACGGCAAGGAATCTAAGCCATTCGAGTACCGTTCTGGCGATAAAATTAGCGATTCAATTGGACTTATTTGGTGCAATGCGTGCGCTAGTCCCTGCGTTCATAAACGTGACCAGGCCGTCGGGTGCTATCGTGTTTGTCAGAAACTCCTGGCTCCCGCACCTCTTTCTCGGTTTCTTCAGATCAGTGCCTATTCCTTTGAGCCAACTTCGCGCCAAGAACGAAAACGATGCATGTGGCTTCTGCGAAACATGACGTCGACGCTCAAATTATCAGGAACACTGCCGCCTGAGTTGCGACGAGAGATAGCTCAGTATCTACTTCAGGAGTACGCTGTGAGGACAAATAGATTGTTGCTCAGGTGTGCCAAAGCTTTTCAATCTTCTTTTACCGTCTTGGTTCCTTTTGTTGCGAATTATGTAGGCGTCGAGGGGGAAGCATACCTCAGCACTCTGACCAACGAGCCCCAAAGGAAGGACGGGCAGCTAGCACCCACAGCTGTCTATGTGGCCGAAGATCACCGTGGTATAAGAAGACTGATAATGGACTGAATCTGAAGAGCCTCCAAGTATTAGTTGTACACCTGGTGTGTTCTGGAAAAGATTGCCGATTCGAAACTCGAAGGGGCTCATGGAGTTTTATAATAATGTAAGAAGTCCTTCCCCCTCCCAGGAATGTATGAGCAGAGTAGAGTGGCTGAATAGCACAAAAAAAGGGTGCCTTGTTACGTTATTTATCATGTCGCGATAGTTGTCGAGAGTGGAGCACCCGCAACTTGGATTCGTTTGCTATTCCGCACCATCCTCTAAAGCACTCCCGGAGTGTGAACTTTTACGGGACCAACGACAAGGCACCACGGCGAATGTCCATATTTCAATACAATCGGCCCGAAATCAGGGGCTTCTCAGTCTGTTGCAACCCTGCCCCTATCGCCCTCCATGCTCACACATCAGGAGATGATCTGTCCTTCTACCAGTCAACGCCCACCGATTCATCTTGGGTCTATGTGCCGCTTGAGCACGATGAGCGCATTACAAGCATTTGGATACGTCATCCTTCTCCCCTGAAGAAAGCATTGGCATTGGCGTTTGGGACAGATAAGGGACGTTTGCACTTGCTGGGGGCCCAGACAACACCGACTCTATCAAATCACACCTGGGAGCTTCTCGACATTCCGAATGGGGAACCTGCCCACTTCTTTTTCGACTCACATCCTTCTACTATGAGCGGCCTAATGTTCGACTCTAAAGCGCCGAGACAACCCAGAATTTTGAATGCTCCGGAGCCCGTATCTCCACATCCGGATCGGCGTTCCTGTGAGGACTTTCACTGGTCTCAAGCCTCTGTTGAGAATGTCGTCGCAGTGAGTCCGTGTCGTCGAATGACCAAAGGATCGCCAGAATTCATAGGTCTTTTGCTGCATTACTCAGATGGAAAAAGGGCGTGTGTAGGACAGGTTCGATTGGACTGTCTTGGTCCCCTTCTCGCTGTTGAGTCCTCCCCAAGACTTTACCTCGGCTTTAAAACGACTGACGAAAATCGTCCTTGCATAGCTGGGATCGAGATGTCCGCCGCGCACTTGGATAGAACCGTGGCCATGTGGTTCGAAGTGTCCTGGAATGGTACAATCGAATGGTGGTATTCATACCGACAATGCCAGGTTTGGCAAAATGGACGTCGAAGTCCACCTACGAGGTCTTGATAACTTGGAGTTTAGGGATGAAGCGCGCTGCGGTGCAAGTATCCACCCCATCAGCGATTTTCAAATCGGGTCAAATTCAGCATGGCATGCTCGACTTGGATGATGATCTGGATGTTGACAGGCAACATGAGATTTGAGTCCGCTTCGATGTAGCTTCAGATACAAGATCCTTATGGCTGCCCGAATTCATTAGCATTATAGGCGCAGGGAAAGCTTTAGTATCCGCCTAGGCTAACTATTATTCACTTCTATTCCTTTCTAATAATAATTTATTAAAGTACACGAAAGGTCTTTTTTACTTAATCTAGTGAAGGCTGTTCTCAGGACCTCGGGCCTCTAGTAGCCATATCAGTCTTTGTCAGAAACTCGTAGCGTGAGTCACGCGCTTCTTCGACCTTGAATACCATAATAGTAAGTAGCCTTGGCTTCGCCCCGATGCAGCACGGCCTAATTGATGTTATAACTAAACTAGACTTGAGAATCATGTCTCCCGTGGAACAGTAAAATTCAATCAAACGTTGTGGGCAAAGCTGACGTGCTTTTGAAGTCTGCTGCAAGCCAGACAACTACCCGTCTATGTTACTACCTTTCCAGGTGTAGTCGCTCTTCTCGTACGCTAATCATTCTTGGTATAGAAAATTTGTAAATTCATTGGTCCTGTTTTGCTTTAGAAAATTTGACGGCAACAACCACGGTAGTCCGTTGGCGATGATGATGGAAATTAGCATTCGGTCATTCATTTAGCGCTTTGGCTCATTTGCTCCTGGCGAGGTCCACGGGTACAAATACTTGCCACAGCTAGAACAGTCTCTGGCCAAGTTGAGCGAATCCATGGGTTCTCTCAACAACGGCCTGTTCGTAGCCCTCTGCTGCGTCTGCCAGTTCCTCGTCTACCCATCCTCGAGACCATCCACCTGCAAAGCTAGCCTGACGAAGGGCTTGAGCTGGCAGGAGTATAGACGGCGATGTTCAAAGATTGGACATTTTCTGGGGTGTCTAGTTGGCTGACTTGCCCACCTCAAGCCAGTAGCAGTCTGATGCATCGACCCGGATCGAGATGAAATAAATGCATGTGTGCGGGTCGAAGGCGGGTCGGAGGCGGGACGGAAGCTGGACGGAAAGCAAGTTTGGCTTACTACGTCGTGTGAGCACCGCTGACAGTGCATCTTGGCTGCGGCCGGGCACGGTTTGCCGGGCGGCGGGAGAGCGACATAGATGGCTCCGGCGAGTTCAGCCGCCATCAAGGACAAGAAAAGGACAAGGATGTTCATTGTGGGTATTATACTGAGGAGGTACGTGTATGTGGCTGTGGTGTGTGAGTTGTGTATTGTGTGTTTGGGGGGGTTGTGTGAGGAGTCGTTGATGGAAAGTCGAAGGGATTGCGCCACGGCGACCTCTTTTATAACCAGGCTCCCAAAGAGAAAAGAGAGGTAAACAATGAAAATAAATAGAAAGGGTTTGGAAGAATTTCAACCCTCCGGCTTGGCGTGAGGCATTGATGGGTTCGGAATCCTGCAATCTGCGCTGCATCAAAGTTGATACGTGGCGAATCATGCGTCACCTTCAATGGTCCCCTGGGTCCTGACTCGTTCGTGGGCCGCTCTTCTCCATGACTTGCGGTTCGTGGCGAAGTTGAAGAAACTGGCGACGACTTGGCCCCCCCCCCCTTGTTGACCCACGCACCCAGACGGGCCCGACGGCTCAATTAAAATTCTTCCTGCCGCCCAAATGCACTTTTACTTGGAGACCAGGGTTTCGGATGCAAGCCGTCCATGATGGCGATGCATCACGATGCCGCATCTCCTTCAGCGGCCCCGGCCCCGGCCCCGGCGTGGACTGAACTTGAACTTGTCGACGACGAGTCCCCTCGTCCGATCTGATCCGATCCGATCTGGTGAGGAACTTGCCTGCTGCAACGCCCCTTTTTCCTGCGGGCTTGCGCACATGGATGGGAAGAAACCTGGTGGTTAGCAAGTACTAATCTGCTCTGACGTCGAGCCAAGCAATTTGGGGAAACGGCAAGATGGCAACTTGCCGCGCCAAATCGAGCCGGGCCCCGTGGCTTGCTCGAGGCCGAAGAGAGGCGGAAAGGCACAACTGCGCTAATCCCAAACAAGTCTGGCTGGGAATGTTTTTCTTTTTTCGCTAACGGAGTTCAAGACCCGTTTCCACGGCAAAACACGGACATGGACGCGGACGCGGACGCGGACACGGAGCGCAGCCCCCGTCTTGGCCGATACTTGGCTCGTTGAAAAGCTTGGAAAGCTTGAAAAGCCTGGGTGGGAGGGAGCGGCCGCCCCGACCGTGTCCTCGGGCCGACAACGGGGCATCAAGTACCTGCGAGGGGTCAAGGGGGGTCAAGGGGGGGGTTCCAGGCTCGCGACAGATGTTGTGCTCTCATCACGTGCTGTGACAGTCCCGTCATTCTTCCTGGCTCCTTCCGTTCAAACTGCGTCTGCCCCACTTATTACGGGTCGTCCAAGCATCCGTATGCGTATGTACAGTTGATAACAAAAGTCAACTTCACAAAAGTCCTCACTCACGCCCATTTACCCATTATGTAGCTCCGAGATACGCAGCCCTACTCACTGCCCATCACATCTTCCATGCTCGCCCTACCTAGTTCCTACGATAGTCTGGAACGGTATACCGACCACCTCTGCGGATTCATTGCCACGCCTCTTGTCCGCCAGATCACGGGGGGCATCCACGTCAATGATGCCTTGATCCATGACGCCTGGCAGAAGCTGCCGCAAGAATGGACCGCCTGGTGGTCCTCGTGGCCGGATCATCGTCTGGCGCAGCAAGACCTCATAGACGGGCTTGACCAAGATGCTGGGCCAGACACAGACGCGCCGGACGGAGAGCCACGGCTGATTGCAAACCTGATTGCAAACCGACCAGAGTCTCTGACCGAGTGGCTCAACACGATGAGATCGCTCGCACTCCCGCGAGCCCGCCGTCGAGGACCGACGATTCATCTCCCAGAAAACCTGTCCCGACGCATGAAGACCAAGAAAAGCGCCGAGGTGTCCAGAGCAGCGGCGTATGTCCACGCCATCTGCCAGCGAAAAGGCATCACCCGAATCATCGACATGGGCTCCGGACGGGGCTACCTCTCCCTCAGCCTCGCCTACTTGTTCCCGCACCTGCGCATCCTGTCCATCGACGGCAGCCAGTCGCAGATCTCGGGCTCACGGTCCCTTGCCGCCTCGCTGGGCATACCGGAGAGCAGGCTGGGGACCATGGTCCGCTGGATAGACGGCTCCCCGGCCCTGGCGGCGGAAATTGAAGAATGGGCCGGCCGAGAGAAGTGCATGCTCGTCGGCCTGCACGCCTGCGGGAGCCTCACGGAAAACATGCTGCGATACTTTGCGGGAGTCGCCTGCATCGACGCCGTTGCGGTCGTGGGTTGCTGCTATAACCACATCGTGCCCAGATCACCGAGTCGCCCTGCCGGGTTCCCCATCAGCTCGGCGCTGAGACGGCGCGGCGTCACGCTCAGTCCCACGGCGCTGATGGCGGCGTGTCAGTGCCCGAGCAACTGGAAGAGACCAGACGTGCGAACAGGCCCCGGCCCCGGCCCGGGGGACCAGTCTTCCGTCTTCAGCAAACGCCGCCTGTATCGCGTCATTCTCGAGAAGCTGTTTGACGACAAAGGCGTCCGAGTTGGCACCTTGGACGGCGACAGGCCAGTCTGGGGCACGCGAAAGGGAGATGTGGCCAGTTTCACCGCGTTTGCGCAGCGAGCCATGGACCGCCTGGGTGTTGAGCGGGACAAGATCACAACGGCCGAATTGGCTGCCTATGAGAGGCGTTACGGACACTGTCAGGGCCAGATTGCTATCCTGTGGACACTGAGCGTGCTTTGCTGCAACGTCGTCGAGAGTGTGATTGCCATGGATCGGTTCTGGTTTCTCGGGGAAGAGGGGGCGCAAGGGGTCGACATTGTGCCCATCTTTGACGGGAAAGTTTCGCCCAGGAATTTGATGCTCGTTGCCGAGAAGAAGGTCACCGGAAGCGCTGTCTGATGGCAACACGTAAACATGCAGAAGTAGTAACTAGGCCTAAAACGGGAGAGGTACCTTTCCACGCAAATTTATAAGAGGAGTAACCTCTTATAATTTTTACTTCACTTCTTAAGTAAATTAGGGCATAGGAACTAGCTAGTCCACGTAATAGAATTACTATAGGCTATAATAGAAGCTCTGTATTTGCAAAAGAAGCCTAAAAACGCGTTTTCCCTCGTTATATACATTTTAATAAAATAGTATAAATTGCATAAATTATAAGAGGTTATTTCTCTTAAAAATTTTCGCGAAAAGGTATCTCTTTTGTTTTAGGCCTAGTTACTACTATATAATTAAAAAATCACTACTGCATGTTTACGTGTTGTGTTATTAGGCGCGGCACGCAATGGCGTGGCCTATAGGGCGTGGTATGCGCAGCGATAGTAGTGGGTCTGAAGTGATTGTAAGGTGTAATATTAGCAGCGGCTAGCATTGACGCATCTTTTGGTCTATCGGGGAATTCTAGCACACCTTCTGGGTTCTCACATTCTAGTATTAAAACAAGCATAATGTTAACTAGGTTACATGCCCTTTAATCAGCTACGCGCGTCGTATTGCAAGTTAGCTTACTTGCGCTACCCCTAACTATAATCGTGAGTCGTGACCACGCTATAGTTAGCGTGGCCTCTTATTACATAACCTTTGATAGCCCCCTTTTCCCCTATAAATCACGCACGTTATATGCTTTTATTTAGTTTTTTCTTTTATTTCTCTAAATAGACTAAAATAGAAGAATAATACTTATTCTTTAGTTTACCCTTAAAAACCCTACTAGTAAGTCACTAGTAGGTCACGAGTATCCTGTAGATACTAATAATTATAGACAGTAGCATATTGTTCCTAACACGCGCTAATACATCTAACTCTTGTCCAACCCTCGTCGCGGCAACAGTAATTATGGAAAGCAACCCATTCGTATTTAACCACGCCATCCCTACACCCTGTGCCGTTGTTCATGGCACATCTTCCGCTACTTGGAGGATTAAAAATCACTTTTCATAAGTAGCTCTAAGAGCAAATTTGGCATAGGGGAAGAGAGGGGCTTGAACATACCTTCCTAAGGGACAAAGCGAGCATCCTGCCTTAACAAGCGATAAGGCAGACAGGAGGATAGAAATATAGGATAGTGAATGCATCGTAGGATTGTGTTTATGTGGTGTGCTTAAATTTCGAGAATGCAGCAGACTGTCAATAGGGAGCTCAGTCAAATTTCCGCCTCTCCCAAGAACTTTAAAGTCAAAGGCAAAGGAGTATTTGTTGGTATTTATAGGTGTTGTGTGGCTAGGATTGTAACCCCTTGAGACCTCTCTCAAGACCTCTAGCCTCTAGGCCTCGGTTCTATCGGCTTCGTCGGATCAATTCGGCCACATCGGATCCCTAGTTATGTGGCCTAGCCTCCCTCGTCACATGGCCCCTTTGCTAGATAAAACCCCTAGAATTCCCCCCTCTTCATAGAAAATTAACTCTACATTTAATGCCTCTAGCTAGGTGTTAAATCCTTCGGACCTTCGGGTCTTGTTTGGTTCAATCGTGGCCAAAGGCTAGGCTAGATATGGGGCCCTCAAACGGATGCACGCGACGCGATTAGCTACACCTTACGTTACCTTACACTAGTTGCAGTGCCCTTACACTGCAACGCTACGACTGCCTCACTTTTCCCCCTTTTTACCTACCTTCTTACTAAGCTAGATTCTCTCCTTTCCCCTTTCTTAGCTCTTCTAGTTATTAATTATTATTATATCTATTGTTAAATTTTAACCCTTTATATGCACTAGTGTAACGTTCCTTGGTGTAACTAACACTAGGATTGTTTAATTAAAAAGATAAAAAGATAACTTAAATGTGTTTGTGTTTGCCTAGCTACCTAGCTTAGGCCCTATCTATCACAGCTTGGATCCTCGCGATGGATCGAAAACCTCGTAGGCCTAGATATCGATATCGGGCTCTTTTTGCCCACATTGTCAATATCTTCAATATCGTCAAATTCGTCAGCATCGTCATCGTCAAATCCGTCGTTTTCAGGTGGTTGTTTTTTCCCCGACAAAGTGTGAGTATCACAGGATTCCTAATATCAGGGTCGTGACGTTATAAGCCCGAAGAATGGTATTGTGGTTAATTATCTATTCTAAGCTACTAAAGAAGGGAAGGGAAAGAGAGGTTGAAAGCGAAGATTTTCGAAGAGAAAGGAAAAGAACGCGTGTGGGTCACGTGACCACAAGCCCTGCCTTATCACAGGGCCGGATTGTGGGTTAACATGTGCGGCCCGCGCGGACTAACCCTTTGCTAGACATTTGCGGCTGCGAAGCGCGGTTCATATCATGCTTGTTCTAATAGGATCCTAGTGACTTACTAGTAAGGTTTTTGGGGGTGGACTAAAGAATAAGTATTATTTATTTTAGTTTATTTAAAGAAGTAAAAGAAAAGATTAAATAAAAGTATATAAGGTATATAATTTATAAGGGAAAAGGGGGCTATTAAAGGCCACGTAATAAGAGGCCACGCTTACCGCGGCACTAACCGCAGCGCGCTTAGGATTGCGTCTAGGGTAAGCGCTAGTAGGCTAACCCGCAATGCAACGCGCGTAGCCAATTCGAGGGTACAAAGCCCTATTGATATTATGCTTATTCTAACAGGAAAAAAGCAAGGAAAATATAACATATTTAATCTATAAGCTTATGAAAGGATAAGTAAGTCTAATCTAAAGGGCGTGTTCATCAAGGTGGCTAAGGTGGCTGTGACAACCAATACTAGCTGCCTACAGTAAATTATATAGTAGCTCTGTACGCGGCGTCTGCCCGCTCCCTAACCATCCCCTGCCCTAGCTAAATTATCTCTGCTTATAATAATAAGGTGTATTATTATGTAACTATTCCCACATTATTAGCCTTTCTATTATCTAAAATCTCTGGGAGACCAAAAACATGACATTCTCAATCCATCAGATCCCCCCACGTTTCTCTTCCCCCAGGCCAGGTTCCCGTCGCGCGTCGTCGCGACCCAGATTTTTTTTTCACCTCTTACAAAACTCCCCCGGACTGCTCGTATACTCAAGTCACCGCGAGTTTGCCCCCCCCCCCTTCATCCGCCAATCTCGCGCATCGATCATTCATTCACCTCGTCCCAGTGTCCTTGGCCACCGCGCGACGTTCATCCTAGGGGAGTGTGAGCGAATCGAATCCATCGACTAGACAGACGCGACGAGACGCGACGCGACGCGACGCGAGAGAACCCAAGCATGGCGGGAGAATGGGCGAAACTCAAGGTCGTGGATCTCAAGGCCGAGCTCAAGCGACGGGGCCTCCCGCAAGCAGGATTGAAGACGGAGCTCGTTGCGCGACTCGAGGAGTCTGACGCGACGGAGCAGGCGGAGCCTCGAGCCGACGAGACCGACGAGACCGACGAGATCGACGCGCCAGCGCGGGAAGACGTGTCCCGGACTGTCAGAAACGGCGATGATGTCGACGAGGTGCAGGCGCAGGCGCAGGTTCAGGAGCAGGAGCAGGAGCAGGAGCAGGAGCAGGAGCAGGAGCAGGAGCCGGAACAACGAGATGTTGCCGACGGGATGAATCCCACCGAACAGGAGGCAGAGCCTGTTCCGGTAGAGCTGGAGGAGCAGCAGGAGCAGCAGGAGCAGCAGCAGCAGCAGAAGAAGAAGAAGAAGCACGAGCCAGAGCCGGAGCCAGAGCCAGAGCCAGAATCAGAGCAGCCAGAGCCAGAGCTGGAACCAAGACCAACAGCCGATGAAGCGCCAGCTCCAGCCACCACCACCACCACAGCACCAGACGTCACGATGGAAAACTCCGCATCACACCCCGGACCCCAATCCCACGACGCCGAGGCGCAGAAGCGCAAACGCCGGTCCGCCAGCCCTGTCTCCGAAGAACAAGACGCGGCCAGGAAACGAGCCCGTGCCGAGTGCCCCCCGGACACGGACACGGACACAGTCATGGACCACGACGGCGACCACGATCTCGACCACGACCTCGACCACGACCGACACGTCGAGCCGTCCACTCACCCCGCCACATCAGCCCTCTACATCAACAACCTCATGCGGCCCCTCCGCCCGGCCGATCTCCGCGCGCACATCGTCGCCCTCGCCGCCGCCCCCGGCACGCGCCCCGCCGACGAGTCCGTCACAAAGTTCCACCTCGACGTCATCCGCACCCACGCCTTCGTCGACCTCTGCTCCGTCTCGGCCGCCTCCCGCGTGCGCCAGCGCCTCCACGGCCGCGTCTGGCCCAACGAGAGCAACCGGAAGGCCCTCCACATCGACTTCATCCCCCCCGACAAGATGGACGCCTGGATGGACGCCGAAGACGCATCCTCCGGCCGGCGGCCCTCCACCCGCTGGGAAGTCGCCTACGCGCCCTCCCCCGACGGCAGCACCGTCCGCGCAGACCTCGTCTCGACCTCTCTTCTCTCCTCGTCGAGCAGCCGCCCCCCCGCCGCTTCCGCCGCCGCGCCCTCATCCAGGCCCCCCCCCGATGGCGTCAACTCGGCGCCCCTCGGCCCCCGGGGCTCCTACTACGCTGACACGGGCGCCGCGCCGCCAACCGGTCCCCGCGGTCCTCGCAGGCAGGCACCACCACCTCCACCACCACCACCACCCTCCGCCATGCCATCCATGCCCTCCAGCGAGCAGTGCCACACGCTCGCCAGGCCCGTCATCTCCTACACCCTCGCCTCCAAAGACCTGGTCGACAAGCGCATCTCCCACATGCGCTCCTACTACGTCCGCGACGCCAGACACCTCGGCCGCGAGATAAACAGGTACTCCTTTGAAGACGGCGGCTCCTTCGTCGACCGCGGTCGCGAAATATTCGAGGGCATCCGTCCTCCCCACAGGGAGAGGGGAGGCGGTCGTGGAGGTGGCAGAGGAGGAGGAGGAGGAGGAGGAGGAGGAGGAGGAGGAGGAGGAGGAGGAGGAGGTCGTGGTAGACGTGGAGGTGGAGGTGGTCGTGGCCGGGGCATGGGCGTGGGTGGAGGAGGAGGAGGAGGAGGGTTCCGGCCCAGAAATGATCGGTACATTCCAGGTGGGTTTCCAGGTGGGGCACCTGGTGACGCTGATCGAAGGAGATATTGACGATGTATGGGTACGGGGTTCACTCACCTTGGGAGGTGATTGGGATGATTGGGATTGATGCAGGGGCGGACGTGGAAACGGCTCCGACGGCACAAATCCACTCGGTCGGTCCGGGCGCGAGCTACGACAACAGTACGGGCGGAAGATGCGAAATCACAGTGTGTACGGCGTTGGGGATCAATCGGAATGTGTAGCAGTATCCCATGGTTTTCGTGACATGGAACAAAGACATGATGTAGTAGAAAGGGTGAAAGAGACTGGCACGGGATTATATGTGGTGGGTGGGTGGGATCCTGCCATTCCACTTGGTTCGCTTGACAAACTGCTTTGCTTCGCATAGAGCTTCAGAGACAGCAACGTCGCTCTTGTATATCACACGACAGAGACACGCCAACCTTGTATGAACACTTCATTTTTATTTTTGGCTTCCTGGACGTGACGCGTCACGTCTGGCTTGGCCATTCATCTTGCAACTATGACAATCAATTCCATTAAACCAACCACAAAACACAATAAACGCCTATCCCTCCCCTCGTCGCCTGCAAAGCACCCACCGGTGCAGTGTCTACGCAGCACTAGCCAGAGGCGTGGGCTCAACACCAACACGCTCCTTGCTAAGGACATTCAGCATGAACTGCGTGGGAGTATTGTCCTTGTAGACCTTGGCCGTGCTCTTGGCAAATCGGACTTGATCCAAATACTTGTCGAAGAGGTAAGCGCTGTCCATGGGACCACCCTTGGCTTCGGGGTGGAACTGGGTGGAGAAGATGGGTCGCGTCTTGTGCATCATGCCTTCGTTGCTACCGTCGTTCAGGTTGACAAAGTACTCCTTGAAGTCGCTGGGCAGGGTGCTTGCATCAATGGCGTAGCCATGGTTCTGGCTGGTAATGTGGCATTGGCCAGTTGTCAAATCCAGGGCGGGGATGTTGTGAGCTCGGTTACCATACTTGAGCTTGATGGTGCGGGCGCCAACGGCCAGGGCCAGAAGTTGGTGGCCGAGGCAAATTCCCATGATGGGCATGGAAGAAGACTCCATCAGACGAGCGAGGTTGTAGACCGTGTCCTGACAGTGAGTTGGGTCACCGGGACCGTTTGAGATGAAGACGCCGTCGTAGTAATCGGCCACCTTGTGAATAGGGTAGTTGTAGGGGAAGACGGTGACGGAGGCGCCACGGCTGACCAAGCTGCGGATGATGTTCTCCTTGACACCACAGTCGATCAGAGCGACGTGCAGGTTGGCTCCCGGGGACTCGACAACGAAGGGGGCCTTGGTGCTCACGCGCTTAACGAGATTAATTTGGCCCGGATCGGTAAAGCCCTCGTCCTCGTCGGCATCATACTCCTCACCGATGGAGATTCTGGCAAGCGAGGAACCCTGCTCACGAAGAAATGTGACAATCTCGCGCGTGTCCACGCCAGAGATGGCAGGCACGCCCTCACGAGCGCACCATTGGCCGAGACTTTCCACGGCGGTCCAATGGCTGTATTGCAGAGCCACATCGGACACGACGACCCCGGCACACTGGAGATGCGGGGACTCGAAATACTTGAGAAGGTTGTACTCGTCACGCTCGGTCGAAGGCACGCCGTAGTTGCCAATCAGCGGCTGGGTGAAGACCAGGATCTGTCCACGGTAGGACGGATCAGACATGGATTCGCTGTATCCCACGAGAGAGGTGGTGAAGACCGCTTCGCCCGAAATGTTTGCATTGGCACCAAAGGCCGTGCCATTGAAGACGGGGCCGTCTCGAATAGTCAATGTGGCTGGGACCGATTCGGCAGGGGTGGTAGCCCGGGATGAGTTGAAAGGAATCTTCCTGCCAGTGCTTCCGGCGGTCTTCTGAGAAGCAAATCGAGCCTGGCTGCGGAGGGCGGCGGGCTTAGCAGCCGGCTTAGCCAGATTGATTGCCAGTCGAGAGAACATGGCAACCGAGTTGGGGTTGGTGGTTGGTAATGGATGATGACAGAAAAGAGGCAATTGGGTGTCAAGGTCTAGGAAGGCAATCTATGATGATTGAGACTTCCAGAGGTGGTCTGCATAAGAGTAAGAGTAAGAGTAAGGTTAGAAGTTGATCATAGTAGTAAGGGCCAAATTTTACAATGGCGATTGGCGGTGAGTCAATGCAAACGAACCAGAGAGATAATCCTGTAGGAACGAACGCGTCAGTATACTAGTTGTCACGAATAGAATTGAACGCAAATGTCGATTGGGAAACCAAAGTCAGAGCCAATGAGGGACCATGCCCATTGTTCTGGAGTTATGAAAAGTGAACAAGGAGAACCGAGCAAGAGAGTCCAGCGTGTTGAGATTTCCCGCCTCGGAAGCAATAGTCCACCTTGCTGGTAGCAGGCGAACGTGTGTGGGAACAGGGGAGAGGGGGAGGAGGAAAAAAAAAAGGCACGGGACCAGCCGATTGCGGCACATACCTGAGAGGTGAAGACTGACGGGCGCCCGTTCATAAGGGCGGATTCAAAGCAAGCTGGTCAACGTGACGGAAGAGTCGAGGTGCAAAAGCACTCTGTGAAGATGGGGTTGATCAAGAAGTTGTAATTCCTGGTTTGCTTGCGTATTGCGTGAGGATTCTGTCTGGATTGACCGTGGGGGGAGGAAGAGGAAGAAGGAAACTGGAGGAGCTGGTGACGGGGAAAGAAGGAGAAAAGTGTGACAGGAAACTTTGTGACAGACAAACGACGCGAGCTGATTGGCCTATCGGGCCCCCCGTGTTCATCTGGGCGCCCCGACGCTCGCTCGCTTTGTCTGTTGTGGGGTGCCTGCCCTGCCCGGACCTCAAGCCGCATCCATGCCCATGAGCAACATCCGCCGATATCGTCGGTACCGCAGTCCGCCTCGTCCCAAAAGCGGAGCCATGCCACTGCATGGGTTTCACCACTTCACCACGTGTATGTTGTTGTACAATACCGAGCAAGCCTGCCAAAAATGCACACAGCAGCCAGTCCACCACTATCTGGCAGTGTAACCCTGTGACCAACTCATCACTCTGACGACATCTAGCCATCCCTCCACAGTGAATCAAAAAGCAGTCCTCACTGCTGTGCGATTTGATCTAGTGTATTCAAGCCATGGATCATGCATTCCAATTCATTACAGTCCATCAGTTCCATGTCTTTTTGTCTTTTTTCTTTTTTTTAATATACATACGTTCCCATGTCCAGCCCACTGCACACCTACAACGCACCCAGCTCCTTCAACTTGCTAATCAAGCCGTCCACATCTTCCACCTTGCCACCGCCCTCTCTCGGCGCAGGTTCTGCACACATCATTAGCATAATAGCAATGTGCAGCAGAGTAGAAATAGCATGATATCAAAAATCGAAACTCACCCGTAACCTTGAGAACCTTCAAGCGCTTCTCATTTTCCAATCCAAAGTCCTGCAAGGTCTTCTTCTCCAGCTTCTTCTTCTTGGCCTTCATGATGTTGGGCAAGCTAGCGTATCTCGGCTCGTTCAGTCGCAAATCCGTCGTGATAACCATGGGCAGCCTCGCGCGAATCGTCTCCACGCCACCATCCACCTCCTTGGTCACCGTCACCGAGTCGCCCTCGCCGAACTCGACCTTGCTCGCCTGCGTGGCCTGCGGCCAGCCCAGCAGACCGGCGAGCATCTGGCCGGTCTGGGCGGCGTCGTCGTCGATGCTCTGCTTGCCCAGGATGACGAGGTTGCTCTTCTGCTCCTCGGCGGCCTTCTTGAGGAGCTTGGCCACGGTGAGGGGCTCGAGGTCGTCTCCCTCCTTGACTTCGACGTGGATGCCACGGTCGGCGCCCATGGCCATTGCGGTTCGCAGGATGTCTTGGGCCTTGGCGGGACCCGCGGAGATGGCGCAGATGTCTTCGACGCCGCCGGGGGCTCGCTTCTTCTCGCGGATGCGGACTGACTCTTCGACGGAGAGCTCGTCGAAAGGGTTCATGGAGTGCTTGACGCCGGCGGTTTCAACCGCAGTTTGGGCTTTGTTGACCCTGGGTTTGACCTGGAAGGTGGCGTGGTTGTTAGTTTTCTGAGCAAAGACAGGCGCCGTTTGGTAGATGCAGAGTCCTTCATACAGCATAGTCTATGACCCTTTTGATGGGTACGAGGATCCTGAGAGCAGACATGGCGACGGCAGAGATCAATGGCTCCTTGTGCAGAACAGTTGGATGGCTGCCCGTCATGTAGTGCCCGCGTGCTCCCCGTCTAAGACCGGCTGGATCCTCGGCCACCCGAGTCACGTGATCGCAAATACCAGACTTTTTGTGGGCCTTGACTCGGAGCTCGGGCGGGAATGACAGCAGTAAGGTATGTTTTAAATGCTGTTCGGGACAATGCCGACAAAGAGAGATATTTTGATAGAAATTGCATCTCGAGGCAGGATTGTAAAGGTGCTTCTTACAAATCGTCGAACCCTATACACATCTACAAGACACCATGACAAGCCCGTTTACATCCTTCGCAACTGTCCGCATTACTTGTGCCTCTTGACGACATCCCCGTTGATATTTCACAGATGCAGCAAAACACCGTTCATGAGCGACTTACTAAAGGCCCCCCCCCCTCCCTCCGAGTAGATATATTTCGTCGTCGATCGTCAACTCCAAATCTCCCATCATGTACTTGCGTTTTCTTCACCAGTCATCCCAACCATCCTGCTTCTTAGCCGCTGGCCATCCCCCTCCCCCTCTTTTACCCATGCCCATCGCACTGGTCCCAATCGAGCTATTGGCCTGCTTCTTCTGCTCTGCCAGGCTCGAGAAGTCGTCCCAAAAGTCCTTGCGGCTCTCGTCGAGCGGTGCATTCCTCGTGTGACCCTCGTTGCCTTCCACGAAGCGGGTGAAGCCATCTTGGGCAGATTTGCCCGCCATTTGAGCCTGTTTGGCGAGTTGCGCAGCTGTCAGTTGGGCTTGCTTGGCAAAATCACCGTCCGCAATCTATTGAAGAAAGATGTTAGCCGGATTTCAAGAAAAGTCCGGGAGAGTGGCGAAGCCACTGAGGAAGGACATGGCAGTATAAGCTCGTACCTGCTTCGCAGTGGGCTGAATATAGCCGTCATTCACTGTCCTTGCCGTCTTGGTCACCGTCGATGCGAACCATCCGAAGCCTTTGGTCAATGCCGCCACGGGGTCCTTCTGAAGATCCTCAAGATTTGGAATCCCACCCTGACTTGTCGGCGTAGGAGCAGGTGTGTTTCCGAACCCAGCGTACTTTCCGCCCTGATTAGGAGGAAGGGCTTCCGATCTAGAAGCGTTTTCGGCACCCAATTTCGAAAAATACCTGTCGTCCACCTTGACTTTGCCTCCAGGTCCACCACCACCTGTTCTGCCAGGACTCTGGCTTCGACTTGTCGAGTGTATCAGAGGTGTTCCAGTTCTCGACACTGAACCTTGGGCTCCGGGAGCAGGTGGGCATGCAGCCTTGATCGCTGGGGTCGCTACAACCGGCTTCTTCTCCCCCGGAACATAGTCCCTCCCCTCGACCTTGCAAGACAACCTCTCCTTCCACTCCTCGCCAACCTCTCCACTATAGCGCTCGGCAATGGTTGCATCGTCCCAGGCAATGCCTCGCATCTCTGTATCTTCGTGCTCCTCGAAGAACTTCTTCCAGCCCTCGTTGCCTCCCAGTCGCATACGTTCAATCTCGCTCGCCTTGAAAGCGTCCATGGAGATACTGCGAACAAAGGAAATATGGACACCGAGGCCACGATGTACGCCCGCGCATGAGAGGCAGATGAAGATGCCGAACTTGGGGGACGCCCATTGTGGTGAGGGTGCACCGCAATCACAGCAAATGTTGTTTCTCGATTCTTTTTGGAGAGCGGCGAGCTAGACACAGGCAGCCATTAGCATACGCCAAGGTCGAAGGGAGAGAGGCAAGTCATGACGGCATGGCCTCCTGGTGACGGGCCCCGGAGAAGACACGGCGGGAACATGTCGTGTGCATACCTTGGACCTGGTCTCGGGATCAACCTCCCACATGGCCTTGGACGTCATTGTGTTGTTCCCGGCCTTGCGCCCCAGAGGCTGGTGGGAGGGAGTGAGTGAGAATCGGTGGAAGATGCAGTTTGGTCAGGAAGGCGTCTTTTGGGCGTTATGGATTCAGGAACAGAGATGGATGGGTGCCACGTTGTTTTGAAAAGACTGGAAGCTGTGGCATGCGCCACTCGGCGCCGTCCTTCCAGGGAGGATGCATGGTCGGTCAGTGACTGACTTTCTATGTGCGAACCACGTTCGTTGGCTTGTGGGCGGGGCAACTCCAGCCTGAAACCCCGACAGTGGGCGTGTATGTGCTTGTCTTGGCTGGTGCTCATTTTCAGCAACGCCATGTGAAGCATGCTCACGGTGGCGACGACGAAGACTATGCAATTTTCTTTTCCCCAAGATTTGGCATAAAGAGAATTAAGACTAAAAGACTATCTGTCCCAGTCACCACAGCCAGAACCACATCGACCAAGATGGCTTTTAGAATAGCGATATGTGTGCAGTCCTTCCTCGATAATAAGCCTTGAATGGTTTTCTTCCCAGGGATGAGAATATGGAGGACTCATCAAAAAAAGAAATGCCACCTAGAGAGTCCTGCTGCAATTTCCACCATGGCAAGCCTCAACTCATAATCTATGCGATGCTATCCGCCAGGTACATGGCGCATTACCCATAATTACTTGCCCGCCAAAATAGAGAGTTGACGAAAAATCTCTCATAAGTAATATGGATTGAAAAGAAGAAAAAAAAAAGTGTGAAAAACGTCGTAATAAATCTCATTCAGGCAGGGAAACGTCCCTTGTCATCTAGCGTAACCTCTGCCTAGAAAAGAAGACATGCCAAGCACCTAGGCAGCGGTAGTGGCAGAAGCGGCCTCAGCCTCCTTGTTCTCCTCCAAAGGAGCGTTGGCCTCCTCATCAGTCTTGTCGGGGCTGTCAATAGCAACCTTGACAGCGATTTCACGGCCCTCAATCTCCTTGCCGTTCATCTCGTCGACAGCCTTCTGCTGCAGTTCCTCAGACGCAAGGGTGACGAATCCGAAACCTCGGCCCTTGCGGGCCTCACCACGGGCCTGAAGCTTCTTGATCATAAATCGGGGAATAGGTCGGAGGGCAATCTTGGCAGAGGAAGGCTCGTATGCCTTGAATAGCTCAACAAGCTGGACGTGGAGGATATTTTAGCATCTATACGGTGCAACCATTATGGGCATGATTGCGACTCACCTTCTCCTCGGTCAGGTCGTAGGGGAGGTTGGCAACCATGACCTTGGTCTTGGAAGGAACTCCGTCGGCAGGGGGCCCGCGCTCGCGGCGTTCGCGCTGGGGACGAGCCTGGTTCTTGGTCTTTGAATTCGAGTCAGTCTTGTTCTGGATTTGATTTGTGATGTCCTTCAATGGTTGAACCTCAGAGTTGCCCTCAGCATCGGTCAGGACAGTGGCGGCCTCAGTGGCGGCGTTTGTAGTGGCAGCAGTTTCGCCCTCCTTCTTCTCCTCGCCGGCATCCTGTTTGAGAAGATTCGTTACTATACGCACGCGCCAATTTGATACGACATCAAAATTGAGGAGTTACTCACGCCAGCACGGCCACCTCGAGCTCCACGTCCTCCGCGGCCGCGACCACGTCCACGGCCACGGCCAGAAGCACGACGGCGAGAGCCCTCCGCACCAAAACCCTCACCATTGGCACCTTCGCTCTTCTCAGCAGCAGTTTCAGGCTTGCGGGCAAGCTGGACAGAGACCTTGCGCTCGAGAATCTCCTGGCCAGAGAGCTCAGCAATAGCACGCTCAGCCTCCGAGGGGGTGGACAAATCTACGAAGGCGTAGCCAACGGGGCGGTCGGTGCGAGGGTTCTTAGGGATCGAAACAGACTCACTGCAAGGGGAGGGCGGTGGTCAGCAACGCGTCGAATACATGGAGTAAATGGAGAAAAGGTCAGAATGGGGCACGTGGCCTGTGGTGATGCTGACGCAAGCACTCAGTGGACTAGGCCGACGACGATGACAGCGGCCGTGACAACTCTGGTGCAAGTGTATGCAAAGTATTGAAAATACTTACACAAGATAACTCTTGAAGAAGTCCTTCAACTCCCCCTCAGTTGTCGCGTAGGCCAAGTTGCCAATGTAAAGGCGGCGGCCTTCCGCAGCGCTAGCCGAGGCGGCCTCGTTGGCGGCGGCCTTGTCATCGGCAGGGCTGATTGAAGTATTGCTCAGAGCGTTTGCAACGTCATTGACAGCAGCGTCAGTGGGCTTCTCCACGTTGGTAGCAGACATGTTGATGGTTGGATGGAGGATTATTGACTGTGAGAGTCTTTTGGGGGATATGACGTTTCGAACGTTGGGCTCGTGCGAAAAGCGACGTCCGAAAGAGCAAGATGGGTTGAGGATAAAGCTCGTGGATTGAGCTCTGTTGCAATGAGGGAGGAGATTGGTCAGGGTAGCTTCGTGCCCTAGATGAAGATTGAAATAGACAGACGGCGGTGCGTTGCGCGGAGTCACAAATTTGGCTGATGTTTATGTGATGGAGAAGAGGGAAAGGGGCGAAAGCGAAAGGTCAGGAGTCGCGAATCTGAAATATTTTTCGGGGCAAGTCGTTTGCTTGCTGCAGCTGCAGTGGGCAGGGGTAGAAGGCAGGTGCGAGCAGGGGGGGGCAGGGGAGTGACTGACTGATGGAGTTGGTGGGTGCATTCAATGTTCATTCAGTGTTCAATGTTATTATCCAAATAGCGCAGGAGCTCCAGCCGCCTGACAGCAGCACCTGCGTTGGGGTGCCTGCCCGCCCCGTCATGGTAGCAGGCACTGGCACTGGCACTGGCACTGACACTGACACTGACACTGACACTGGCACTGGCCTCGGCGCTCGCACTCGCACTACTGCAGCAGCAGGAACAAGGCCACGTCGACAGGCCATTGCGGGGGAAGGTGAGCCGCCGGTGGCCCTCTGGTCCTTCTGGGTCCTCCTGGTCCTTCTGCGTGCAGCACTGCTGAGAGACACGAGGTGGCATGCATACTATAAAATACAGCAACTCGAAGAAGATGATGGATTCAACGTGCGTTGTTTTAGCACAGCTGGTCTTTTTCGGCAGGCATCAAGCACCATTTTTGGTGGAACCGAGGTGATGTGCATTGCGCTTCAGCATCACGCAGGCCTGATCTCCCCGTTGAATCATGCGGCGTGCGGCCTTCCTGCGCGCAGCCTTCCTTCATGCAGCCCCATGATTCAGCGCATTCGAGGGCTCGGCCCTGACTTGACCCAAGTCGTCGTCATCGTCACCTTACTGATCAGTCCTGCACGTGCTTGCGCAGTCGAACGCCATCGCCTTCAAGACAGATTCACTCCGCCATTCCAGGGAAGATGAGAATTTCGATGGCCTGGTTTTGGCATTATCCGCATTGTCCTCAGGGCAAGGAGCACGGAGTATTACTGAACCACACACACACACAGCCTTGAACGTCCTTATTACGGAGCTCAGAGGGGAGGGTAAGCACAACCCTTGCCTGTCCCGCTGATCCACTCGTCCCGAGCCTTGTTGGCTTAAGTTATACTAAATCAAAATTTGGCGAGTCAAGGGCAATCGGCATCCACAAGTTACAACCCCGAATATCTACGAGCTTCTAAAAAGTCGATTGCGGAGAGCCCCGTTGCAGCGTTGCCAACAGAGGAAATTCGGAGCCATCTTCGTATCCAGCAACCTGCGTTGCACGAATCTGCGCCATCGATAACATATCTGGCGCCCGTCTGTCCGTCAACGCCACACAGCCCGGCATCGGCCCCGTTCCCACTTTGAGTTTTGAGCCAGCCGTCCGTCGCTCATTCAAGCATCAAAAGACATTTACACCGACTTGTCGCTGTTTCATTGCACGCTGACGTCCAACCGCAGCATCTCCTCAAAGATGAGCCGTCGCGACAGGACCGTTCTGGTCTTGTACGGTTCCGAGACGGGCAATGCACAAGACATGGCTGAGGAACTCGGCAAGCTCTGCCAAAGATTACACTTCGCAAGTGTCGTAAAGGAACTCGGAAATGTAGACCTGGTAGGTCAAACGAACGACTCCTCGGGAATTAAGAGACACAGGAAGAGGCTCAACTCATTCAACTCACTCATGCCTCTAGAGCGAACTCCTCCAACATGAACTGGTCCTCTTTGTCATATCAACCACAGGGCAAGGCGATATGCCCCATAACGCAGTCTCATTCTGGAAGAGATTGCTTCGCAAGAAGTTGCCGCCGGGGTGCTTGAGCCAAATGAGGTACACATGCTGTGGGCTCGGCGACAGCACCTATCTCAAGTGAGCTCTTTATCCTCGTACCTGCGCAACGTGCCTTGCATAAATCGATGAATGTCGGAAACTGACTTTTGTAACAAGATTCAACTGGGCTGCGCGAAAGCTCATCCGTCGTCTAGACCAACTGGGTGCCAGTACATTCTTTGGGCCATGTGAAGCCGACGAGCAATTCCCAGAGGGGTAGGTCATCATACCGCTATTCATCCCTCTTCTCATTCATCGTCCACTTCTTTTGCTGTCGATTTGCAGGAGGGTTATTGACGCATGCCAAAAACAGCATCGACGGGAGCTTTGTTCGTTGGGCCGATGATCTCCGCAGGCACCTCATTGAACACCATCCCGACCCTCAAGGCCGAGATCCAGTCCCAGAAAACGAAATGCTGCCTCCGAATTTCTCTCTCGCCCCCGCCATGAGCTGTACTGGCCTTGACACAACCAACAAGACTCATGTCGGCGGCCATGCCGACGAGCTGCTCTGCGCGCCACCGCTAGTAGACCTCCTCCCTCTCCCGAATAGCCATCACGCCACTCTCGTCGAGAACAAGAGGATGACACCCTCGACCCACTGGCAAGACGTCCGCCTTGTATCCTTGGACATCCCCGAGGCCGTCCAGATCAACCCGGGCGACTGCGTCACCATCTACCCCAAGAACTTCCCCCAGGACGTCCAAAAGGTCATATCCCTCATGGACTGGGACGCACTCGCCGACAAACCTCTCGACCTGTCGCTGTGTTCCGTCCCGGCCGGCCTTTGCACCCCATCGCCATGCACCCTGCGCAACATCCTCCTCCACAACATCGACATCAACGCCGTGCCAAGACGCTCGTTCCTGAAGAATCTCTCCTACTTTGCCGACAACCAGGACCACAAGGACCGACTCTTGGAGTTCACCATGACGGAGTACCTCGACGAGTACTTCGACTACGCCACCCGCTCGCGAAGGACCATCATCGAAGTGCTCGAGGAGTTCCACTCCGTCCGCGTACCAGCAGACCGGATCCTCGACGTATTCCCCCTCATACGCGGCCGCGATTTCAGCATCGCAAACCACAACCAGCTCTCCGCAGCCTCGCCCGCCGTCCCCACGAGGATACAACTCCTCATCGCGCTCGTCGAATACCGCACCATCCTGCGCAAGCCCCGCCAAGGCCTCTGCTCGCGCTACATCTCATCCCTCCCGCCCTCCTCCGCCCTCTCCGTCACCATGGCCATCACCATCAAGCCCGTCCTATCCCCCATCCACGGCGCCGTCAACGCCAAGCGACCGCTCATCGCCTTCGCCACCGGCACCGGCATCGCCCCAGTTCGGTCCCTCATCCAAGAACGCCTTTCCCACGCTTCAACGCCCCATGCCCCAACCCTCCTCTTCTTCGGGAACCGCAACAAACTGGCAGACTATTTCTTCGGCGACGAATGGCACGCCCTCTCCCAGAAGACCAACCTCGTCGTCTTCACCGCATTCTCCAGAGACCAGCCTCGCAAAATCTACGTCCAGGACCTCATCAGACAGGAGGCGGAGACGCTGGCAGAGCTCATTCCCCAACGACCCATCTTTGCCGTCTGCGGAGGTTCCTCCAAGATGGCAGACGCGTGCAGACATGCCGTGTTTGATGCCTTCATCAAGCGTGGCGAGGAGCATGTTCAAAGGAAACTGCTGGATGACATTACTTGGTGGCAGGAGATTTGGTAACCATACTTGGAACAAAAAAGGATTGTTTGTACATTACAAGACGGACAAGTCGGGGTATTCTATAACATGTGTATCATCGAGTAGACAGACGTTGGATGTCCCTCCCTCCCTCCATGCCACGACGTGCAATATAAGCCGTGTGTCTATTTTCCCGGTACACAGATGGTGTGACATGGAAAGTTGTCCTGCGAGTCTGAGCACAGGTACGTCAGTACGGAGTATGCATGCGTCGTTCCCGCCCGACAGCGGCGACCCGACGCGACCCGACGTCTTAAACAGCCTTCATTGTCATTCCGTCTTGAGGATCCAATCAACGCGTACGCTGTCAATCAAACGAGCCTGGGAATTCGTACACCTTCCCTCTATTCAACTACGTAATGGCATTCGGCCAAAACTACATGTTTCCGTGTCCCCCATGCCCCCCATGCCCATGTCCAAGTCGCTCTTCATGCTCAACTCCTCGCTGCAATCGGAGAACTGCGGCATCGCCCACGAACATCCACCACATCTTCCTCCTGAGCCTGAGCGAGCCCCGTTTCCATCTCTTGTGGAACGTGGCCCCCTGGCCCCCTGCCCCCTCCAACAAACTTCGTAACACATAAGACTGTTGGAATCCGCAACAAAAAGTCACCTTTCTCCCTTGCTCCGAAATCCCCGTCTGTCTGACTGGTGGTTGATTGTCCAAGAAGAAGAAAATGCCGTGTATAGAAAGGAAAAATAGAGGAAGATATTAGTCACACCGTCGGCTAGAAGACGAATTTGTAAACCTGCGGAACAAGGTTGCGCAGCCCATAACTGTTCCATGTGTTAGATGCCATCTCTTGCACGTGCAACAAAGTTACCACAACTTTGCAACGTCTAACTGTCAACTGACTATATACATATGCCCTAAACTCCTTCGCTATTGTTTATTCTGCGCTGCTGGGGAAAAGCAAATGAAATGAAATGCCAAATGATTGCCTGGTATAGAACATTAAAAGAAAGGTAAAAATGAATGTCAAGTATGTCAAAGGCTCGTCATGAACCTTCATCTATTGTTGTCGTCACACGTCTTCCCAGCTGTAGCGTTTCTCGGCCACTTGCGGCACGTGTACGAGATCGCGCCCTGGGTCTATGCGACCACTTTCGGATGAATCGTCCGAGTTAGCTTTGGGATCCAACGAGTCATCATTTTCTTCCCGTTGCTCTGTTTGCGCCGGTAGAGGCGGACGCTCCCTCGTCAATCGGCTTGCCACCGTATGATTAAAGCTCTTGCTGTAAAGGTTACCGTGGTGCGACATTTCTTCTGCTACTCTGCCTTCTTCTTCTTCTTCCGTAAAATTACTCCCCAGACTGCCCACAGATGCGCGGGACCCCGCAGCGGCCATGCCCGCTGGCAGGCCTTGCCTGCCTGTTGTCACGATCCGCAGTCCAGTGCCGGCGCCTGGGCCAGGTAATTGAACGTTTCCTGGCAATGGCCCCAGGCATACGACTCTGGAGGGGTCGATCGGGGTTCTCTGAAAGGATGCGGGGACCGGCGGCATGGCGTCAGTGGCTGGGGGCTGTAGAGCATTGGGATTCACGGACAACGATCGACTGGTCGTTGAGTGTCCCCTACTTCTAGTTCCTGATGGAGTCGGATTTGATTGGGGTGACATTGAAGCTGTACCTGGTGATGGAAACTCTGCCGAGCTCCAGTCTCCCCGAGGTGACACCGGTGACGGTTCGGAGGCGAGAAAAGAATTGTTGGTAGAGTCAGCACCACGGGATCGTGTTGGTGAGACGGGCGAGGGATGTTGGTCAACACTTTGCGTTTGTTCCAAAGATCCCGAGTCAGGGATGGAAATCTTCTCGGGGGGCATGATTGAGCCATCCGTTGGTGGTGTATACTCAGGGACAGGCCCCTGCAGCTGGCGAACGAGTTTTCTTCGTGCAAGTTCGTAAGCCGTCAGATGTTGCGTGCTGTCAGTACCAATATCTGTGTCGTCCAGAATAGAGTGATCGTCGCCGCCTCCTGCATCCAGTTCGGCTGGAGGAATGGGGGCAGGCAATTCATAAATCTGACAGTCCGGTGCCTCGTGCGCGTTTACTCCGCCGGCTGTCATGCCAGTGCCTGTCCGTCGTGATCGCCACCGACCGAGGATTCGTGAAAACATTCGGGAAACAGAACTATGAGGAGAATCCGGTGTCAAGGTGGAGCTCGTGTCCTTGCCGTCGTCAAGCTCGTCTCTCGCCCTCTCCCTTTGCTGTCGTCTGTGTCGCCTGTAGTAAAAGAGGGCCAGTAGCAGGACCGAACAAAAGGCCACAGCGCCTACGGCAATGCCAACCATCTCCCCTGCTGACAGACCCTTTCCAGCGTTGGGGTCGACCGGTGGCGGAAACGGGCTGCCGGGCGGTTGTTTTATTTCTTGTAGTTGAGCACCACCAATGGGGTCGCTCGGGAATTTGGCTTGGTGTATAGAGAAGGTCCCAGAGTCATATTTTGTGATGAGGTAAGACTCCTGCATGAATGCGTTACCGATGATGAAGGTCTCTTTGGCTGCCTGGCGGAGAGTGAAATACGGCACAGCTGAATCGCCTTGGCGTATGGTCGCATTCATGAAAGGGTACTCCAACAGGCTTACAAATGATCGGATGGGGAGCGTGATATTCACGACGCCGGGGACATCGAGAGGGAGCCCGAAGTTGTCGTTATTATCCTTGCTTGATAAGCTGAATGTAAATGAGAGGGGGTTGTTACTAGCCGAGTACTGGCGATATTGCTCATTGGTCAGGGTGTAGAGACCAAAGGTGGAATTATACGTCAGGTTCAGGGCCTTGGCAAATTCATCGCAAACTGCCGGTGGAAGCCACAGATACGGCGTTGTGGTGTCGATGATAGCCGTAAAAGTCTTGTCGTAACTCATCAAAAGTCGGGCCGCAGAATCCCATCCTGCTGGCGAGCTACCATTTTTGGCGGAAAGCACGATGCCGCGCACACGAGGTCGGGGAACACCTTCAGCCTGGTTCATGGCAAACGTGTTGTCGTGTTGAACAAATCGAGCAGCATCATAACCTCCCAAAGTTGCCGACCCGACAATGCCTCCTAGTATGCTACGTCAGTGCCATGTCCAATTCGACGTACCGTGGTGATCGCAAACGAGCGATGAGAGGATAAAAGTGGGAATACGCACTGTATGATGCTCCAGCCGTGTAGCCATAGCTATAACTTGGAATCCAGCCGTATGATGAAACAGCTTGCCGTAGAGGAGGTGCAGCAACAACATCGCCGAAACTGCCTGACCGAAGACCAACACCGAAGTATCCAAGGTAATAATCTGTCGATGAGATGGCCGAGATTAAAACGTCGGACATGCCAAATCCAATGTTAGTCAAGGGACTGTAGGCAGCAATCGTGTCAAAGCCGTATTGTCCGCTTCCTCCAGTGCCTAGATCCGGTAAGCCGAGCTGCCATGTGCCCAGCCCCGACCAGTGTTTCGAATCAGATGGATTGTATATGCCTCCACGATTTGAAGTGCATTGAGCATCATCTGCAAAAAAAAAAAAAAAAGTGGGAGTCATCAGTCGCCGGTTTGTTGAAATGGTGAGATGGAACCGTCTTACTTTTCTGATTTGGGCAACCCCGTGGGCCGACAGCCCAGAACTCTGATATCGATGTGCTGAAAAGGACATTGACGGGATTATTGTTTCCAACAAGGAAGGCATATGTAGACCAATTGCCATCAATACCCAGCCTGAGTCTTTGTTGTTAGCAAGGACGCTCCACGCACACTTGGCCTGGCCATGTCTGTAGCTGCCTTGTGCAGTTCAAAGATGTAGGCCAAGCCGGGTAAGTCAAGAAGAGGTGAAAGACGGACCAGTCTGATGCATTGAAAGCTACGGGTTGCGGAACGACGGGCTTGGCCACAGGAGCAACCGAGGCGGCGGCGGCGGCGGCTGCAGTCGCAACTGGGTCCGACCTCATCTCGGACGAGTTCGACTCTGTTACCCGGACGCTCGGTTCGCGTGGCTCGTAAGGATTGATTCAATTTCTGTGGGAAAAGCCCCCAGGCTACCGTCGATTCGTCACGATATGATCGGGGTGCATTGAAGGCAAAGGCAGGCAAAGGCGGACTGAGGGCGCTCTACGGGGCCGTTCGCAACGACAGGCGATCAACGGACATCTAGTCGTGGTGGATGCCGATTTTGTCAGGAGAGAGCTGTGCCTGCCTGGGAGAGAGAATGTGAATGGTTATTAACTCGCAGTCGAATCAAAGGCGGCGGCGGCAGTCGCGGAAACGTCGGGCGAGGTGATCCGAGTGAAGTCGTCAAAGGACGAACGGCAAGTGAGAGCAAGTGAGAGGAGGAAAGGGGATCCGAGTGTGGGAAAGCGGAAGGGACGACGATGGGATGACGATAGGGCGATGATGGGACGACGATGGGACGACGATGGGACGGGGTAGAGTAGGTAGGGCAGACAGACCGGTCTGGTCTGTGTGGTCTGTCTGGTCTGTCTGCCTGTCTGTCTGCCTGTCGGGGCACTCGGACCAGCACTTGTCAGACCCATCTCTGGTCTCTGTCAACGACGGTCCGCTCCCTCTTCGCATCGCCTCGCATCGCCTCGCATCCAGCCATCGATATGTAGTCACCTGCCGTGCTTAGACTCTCTTCAATGGTCGGTCCCTTGCAATGGCTGGTTGTGTTTCTTTCCTTTCCCTTGTAATCTGTACGGATTACGGACTACGGAGCAGGCATCTGTCTGCCACATCATGACGTCCACATCCCTCCGCAAAGGCCGGCACAGCAAAGAGACGGAAGATGATATACCCGCCAGCCGACCACTGAAGTCACAAGGTGGACTGTGTGGACTGTGTGGACTGTGTGGACTGCCCTATGTATGCTTCTCGCTCCACTGGCTCGGCTTGATTGGCCGTCCCGGCCAGAACTGAGACGGGGCAAGAAAAACCAAGCCTATCGAATTTGGCTCAAGGGATGAGGAATGCAGGAATGCAGGAAGCATCACCAAGTGAATCAAAACCCGCATAAGTTCCCTGCTCCCAAATTTCCACCGTTTCAACCCACGGACTGACCCAGAGTGACCATCATTCCTCAACACAATTACTGATGCCCGAATTGCCAACGCATCATCGCACCGGCCAGGCTCCCCACGCAGCCGAGGACATACATGTGAGTGAGTGAGAGTAGCTTGGGCATGATGAGCTCGTTCTGGACGGGCTCTCTGCTGGTCACTGATTGCAACAGGCACAGTTTCCAACGGACAGAATGAGGACAAACAAGCTTTTCGTGGAAATCGATCAACATCGGGAATGCAAGTGGCGTTATAACCCTCCTCTGATGGGCAAGACAGCAAGCCTTCGTCGCCGTTTGTGAACTGGCCCAGTCAATTTAAGGTTGAAGCCAGCACAAGCACAAGTCTTGTTGTTGGGGAGCATACATAATACGACGAAACATGGTGAACTTGCACTAGAGCCCCTTCAGGTCAGGATCGCCCCCAGCCACCACCATTCTGCGAGCCATCGATCGGCCCGTCTACGGCATTCCTGCAACATGGGTAAAAGCTTCAATATATTTTTCACTCTACGGATTACATCCGCAGAACTTGGTCAACGTCGCTTACGGACGTAGAATGCCCTATTAAAATAAGCGAGGCTCAGATACTACCTGGTGGTGGTGGTGGCTGTGAATGGTAATGTCTGAGTTGAGCGTCTGTTACGGTTGCGTGTGGCGCTTGCTTGCCCGCCATCGCTCCTTGACGTCTTGACTCCCTTTCATGTCTTATGGAGTGCTCCAAGATTTGGTCTTGTCTCGGCGTGAAATAGAAAGGAGAGCCGAAACGTGTCAGGTTATTACCGACTGTATTGTGGCGAGTCGCCTGGTGAAAAGTCTCTCTCTCTCAGCCATGCCATCACTGTTCCTCACTAGCATTGGTAATAGTATGAATGGGGCTCCTTTTTGGGAAGCACTGCTATTCCATAATTAGTGCAAAATCACGCGCAGGACTAACAATACACGCTCAAGAATGCTTGTGCTTCAGGCTGTCTCATTCGATGCGGAGGGGACTAGCTTCATTTAGCTCATAGTCTGTTAACCATATTTTAAGGAGCGGATTAAAGCAAAGCTAGATGTAATCCGTACTCCGTACACTACATGTTATAACTCTAGACTGCTTGTTTAGTTTGTTGAGATTATAAGGGGTTTTGCGATGACAAGTGCAGGTATCTGTCCGACATGAACATGAATTGTTGTCGAACTGTTATTTATTTCTGCTCACTTGGTGCTGGTCTTGTTACCACTGGAATTGCTGCTGTAGTTACTGCTAGACTTGCTACTCTAGCTGCTGTTAAATCTGTTAATATTGCTAACTAGCTAGGCATAGGTCCTTGAGATATTAAAAGACCTGATTTCTTAAAGGGAAGGTCTTCCTATAGATACCACAGGTTGATTAACGGTCAGGTCGGAGTCAACGGATCTAACGGTCGGATTAAAGGTCAACGAATCTGGCGATAGGCGCGATGCCTAGGGGACTATCAGGCCTAGTAAAAGGGATAGCTTTGCGGGCTTGGTGGATTTTATTTGACTTTTTAATCAGTTTGGTGGCTTTTATTAGCAGTAAAGGCGCTTAGAGGTGCGCAGCGATCAGAGGGCAATTGCTACCACTTGTCACGATACGAAATGTAAGATGATAAGTGTCAAGGTTGTTGTTAAATTCAACTAGCTAGAGGTCAAAGCTATCATCTAATATAGAGGTTCACGATAATAGAAGTCCTCATAATTTCCAAAGGTACAAAGAGGTACATTGCACACATTGCAGCTATATCGCGACCCCCGCGGTCGGGGCTAGCGCGCAGACGTACCAGCGAGGTATCGGAGTCTGGGTGGGTCCCGTGACTGTCAAAGAGAATACGGAATGATATTTTCGGGAACGTGCCAGACTAGCCGACTTCACGGTGGCGGGATTTTCGATCCTCAATGTATCAGGGGCCTTATTCGCGGTGGTAAGTTGATATTGTCTTTCTGGCTGTTGCGTGCTAGAACCCTTCAAGTTAGGAACGTGACTGGATCTAACATCTGTACATGTAGCTATTTTTCAACGAAGAAGACGAAGAAGGATAAGACCTGGAAGATACTATTATTTATTGCCTATATTTACAACCATGACCTTGAGATATTACTTCCGTCGTCAGCTCCATAAGCTGACCCGGATCCCCGACGGCTAAATCCGGCTCGCAGGACCATCATTGAACGATGTAGCCAACAGCCCCCAAAAAGAACATATATGCACTTACAACATGTTTAGCATCGATATCATCCTCTGCCGGAATTTGCTATTGGAGCGGTGCTGTTGGCACTGCCCCATTGATTTCTTACAATGCTGGGTTGCTGAGTCTCACCCGCATCTGACGTGAGCATAATATCACACAGTTAACACACGAAAAGTCAGATGCATGCTTACTCTATCTTGTTCTTTCATTAGGTAATAACTAAATGCCTCAATCTCCATCAGGCTCGGTAACTTCCCGATTCTATAGACCTTTAACTCCTTGTTTAACTAAAATAACAAGTATATAAACAGTTGTTACTGCGAGTCTACGCTTTGATGTTTGCATTTCACAAACCAAGCTGTAATCACGTTTCTAACTGTTCAAATCTCTTCGTCTCTTTATTTTTCCTTGCTCAATATTTATACGTATCAAAGCAAATCAACTTCAAAATGCTCGCTCGCGCGTATTTCGCTCACCTCATTGCTTTCCTGGCGCTACTGGGCCCGGCTCTGGCAGCCAACCTCTATCGCCTTGACTTTCGCTCGCCCGACGAGATCCACAATGGTAAAGGCTTTTCGGCCAGGGATCCTAAAGGGACCGGCTCTGTCATTGAACACGTAAGGGCGACACTGGGAGACAAGGATCCGTGGATATCGACCACGAGCGATAAGAAAATCGCTCAGAAGGGTGCAAAATCCCCTGGCAATACCTACGTTTACTACATCAACCCATCGGGCCTCAAAATCGTTGACACTATCAAAGAGTTTGAAAAGGAAAAGCAGGTACATCCTCATCCTGGTGAGAAGGAGTTCTCGGTAAAGGGTCATATTCCTTGGGAAAATATTGTCCAATGGGAAACATTTACGAGGGGAAAGAAGACGGCTACCACGACTAGGGAGGATTGGGAGAAGAGTCACAAGGGAGGCTCCCAGTCGCCAAAGAAGAGTCCTCGATCCTTCACTGCTTGAGTGGCTGTCTGTAAGAACCGAGAAGGTATGCTGAATTCCCCAATGGACCAAAAGATGCGTCAATACTAGCCGCTGCTAACATTGCACCTTACGATTGATTACAAGGCCTGTGGTCCCTGCACACAGCGCCTCACGCTGTCCACTGGGTATGGCGTGGAAGTTAAGACCGCCGTCTCCAGTTGCTGAATTTATTGCGCTACCTTCATTCGTTTCAATCTACAAGACTCCAATCGTTTAAATATAGACAAACAGTCATTCTTTTTAGAACCAATATACATTCTTTTTTCCAGTTAAATTGCATGGTTTTCATATTCATTCAGTTCTACGGAGTAACGATATATTAGTCTTTAGGCAGAGAGAGTGCATTCGCTGCGGTTATTCATGCCACCACTTACGCATATACTTCACTTCTATAATACATACATGCGTTTGCCTTTACGAAGCTTGAGTCATTTCTTTTATTATGAGCTTTTAAAGTGAGCTGTGACTTACTAGAGGAGAAATGATTTAGCGATTTATCTGTAGCAAGTGCCTCCTACTAAGCTAAGCGTACAGGGCCGTCCAGGTTTAGCGTCTAGCAGTCAAGTTACGAAATGTTAGGCGGTGCCATAGTAGGAGGCGGTGCGGCCTTAACAAGTCAGTACGATCCGGGGGACGCTGAACCTAGACCCCTCTGTAAAGCCTCTGTAAAGGAAAGTATATAGCGACTGGATCGCTTTCTAACCAAGGGGGTGATGCATCGAGTAAACTACTTCACATGCACTTTCTCATAAGCATCCGGGTCCCAGAACACCGACGACGGGTAATGCGGAAGCTGCTCAAACTCGCATTGGAGGAGACTTCTGGCCAGCATCACTGCTTCCTTCTTTGCCTGCTGGGCACCGCATTGCAACCCCGCCTTGTTCCCTTCCCAGGTAATGCCTTGGACCTTTGCACCTCCACCTCCACCTCCACCTCCGCCGTCATCGCTGCTTCGTCTCGGAGCAATGTGCAATATGTAACACTCCTCTTGTAACCAGTTCCGAATGATATGGATCGAGATATTTCCATCCTTGTTTGGATCCTCGACCAGGATATCCCATTTATCGTCCATGCTATGAGACTTGAAGCCGACTTTGAGCTTTTCCACGTCTGCATCGCTGATCAACAGATCCCAAGGTGCTGTGAGGGGCTCTTTCATGGGGCTTCTCGAGCCGGGCTCATATGTCGTAGAAAGCCACTTCTTCATCTCCTCCTCCTCGTCCCAATCGCTGGGCGCATCCTCATTGGCATCGACATCGACATCGGATTCGCTGTCCGTCGGCGGAAGCTCCAGTGCGGGATCCTCCTGTTCCGCGGTGTTGTGCGATGTCATTCTGGAACCTGCGTCGCGGAAAGTATTGCCTATAAAATACGTATTAAAATACGAAGCGTCATGGTTGGGAATTTTTATATACCTGGTCTTGATAATAATTATAGCAGTTATTGGCAAATGCGTTGTTTGGCTTTGGTAGAGGACTCGAGGACAATGAGACAAGCTTTACGGATTAGTAGGTATTAATAATATGCGGAGGAGAGTGAGATTTGGGTAATCCGTAATACAGCGTCGGGCCGGCAATGCGCTAGATAAAGGCAATGTGGCAGTGTATGTACAATGATGTAGGATGACATGAAATTGCTGACGGCAGCCTTACAGAAGCATGAGCCCACTCCTTCCACTAGTTCCGGCTTCCCGGACATGTTGCCCAGATATCCATTTGAGATGATGGCTGATCCAACATGCGCTTGTGCCAAAGGATGACTCCTCGACATTAACAAGTATACATGGGACTGTCACGACTCACGACTCACTTGTATACTGTTCTTGGGTGAGAACAGCAGTGGCTAGCATTGCTAATACAAGGATTTTCATAGTGGTGGGTGGAGGGAAAGGGGGTCTGTGTAGTCTAGGTAAGTTAAATTTTAGTTTAGTTTTATCATGTACATGCCTTGTGAAAAAGTTAACTTGCCTTTTTTTTGTTTTTTTAACATGGAAAAATAAGATGTATTATTTTTGTGATAATCTAAAGCAAACATACGGAGGAATGTTAGGTTTTATATTTTTTTTTTTAAAAAAAAGGTCTGTCTGTTAGAACGAGCATGATATCAATCGCGCCTCGCAGCCGCAATTACCTGGCAAAAGGTTGGTCCGTGCGCCCGCCCGCGAGGGCCCCACACGTGACCCACAAACGCGTAATCCCCTTTTGCCTTGAATATCGTCGCTTTTAACCTCTCTTTTCCTTTTTTTCTTCTGCAGCTCAGAATAGATGATCAATAACGACGCTATTCTTCGGGCTCACAACATTACATCATTGATATCAATACCCTGTGAAACCAACACTGTCCCTGTGCCTATAATACCAGTGAAGCCCGGCGCCATATAAAGGATCTTGTGTTACGGATTACCTTGACTTCCGTTAATTCCGAGACCCTTGTCTTGCGATGTTACTAGTGAAGCCAACGGGGGCGGATAATGTGCTATTAAGGATAAAACAGTAATCCGTAGGGCTGGCATACCATGTACGGAGTACGGATCCGTACTTCGCAGTAGCACCAAATTCTTCCGCTACATCTTCTCCATTTTAATTCTTCCCTGCATACATGTCGGAGATCGGCGGCGTTCCGAGACTGCCGAGAACCTTCGGAGTACTTGGCTGTTGATTTCGCCTGCTTGACGAGACGATTGGCGTGGCCGCTGCCGCTGCCGCTGCCGCCATTTGCAAAATGCGAGAAACTTCTGCCGACAAACCTGTTGTTGAATACATGAGTCGGCAAGGCTTCAAAGACAACAGAACTGTTCACATCTGCTATCTCCTTGCATAGTCGTGATACAGCTTGTGGAGTCACTTTAACCAGGGGTCTGTATGTATCCAATTAGATAAAAGTAAACTAGAGATACATACAGACCCCTGGTTAAAGTGACTCCACAAGCTGTATCACGACTAAGGAGATAGGGGGTATCGCGAGCCCTCAAGGGACTACTCACAGTGTACGGAGTACGGACGAATGTATGCACGTCTCGAAGACCTTTGACCCATGGTAGCATCGGCCAGTCGGCAGCATGGCAGCAACCCCTTTACTTGACAGGGGAAGTTGAGCTGTTTAATTGTTAGAGGCAGGGACTAGGATTAGTAAGTACCTAATACGGAGTACCTTGCTGCGATTGCCAGCGAGCCGTTAATGTACATGGCGAGCCCGGGGCATTCTGCGGCGCCACGTTGCAAGCAAGTTACTACGTATGCAACGGTAGTTACCCCGAACCCTTGTCCCAATCAGTTAGTTGGCTGGTTGTCGACTTGGTCGTCGGCTGGTCGTCGGCTGGTCGTCTCGTCGTCGTGGAGAACGGGGAGACAGGGGCGGCCAGAGGCAGGGCACAGCTATTGTATTCTCCTTGTTGGACGGCAAAACTGACTGGCAAGAGAAAAGAGGTGCGAGAGTCGGCTGGCTGTCCTTGCCCCCCCCCCCAGTCTCTCGCTTGCATTTTGCCTGCCCTGCTCCTATTACATAGGAGTTGAACGCCTCCGCCCGCTTCGCCCACGTCGGCGCCTTGTATGCAGCAATTCCTGCGTCTTTCTTCAACGTACAAGCTCGGTGTATTATAGTGGCTTGTTATTTGTTTTGCAAGCGCCCCGTGCTGTTCGTTCTGTCGTCATGCTAGGATTCGTCTCTCCACAGCCCGGGCCTACTTCACAGGTGTGGTGTCTCATTGTTGAGGTCATCGCGTGTTGGAGTCGTCTCTCACGGACCCTGCTGGCTGGCGGTTTGGCTCGATTTCCGGCCTCACAATCCGCCTTCGACAGCAGCAATGAAAGTCAGAAAGGCTGCCCTGCTATGCGCAGGCCTCTTTGCATGCTCCCCGTGCGCAGCAGGTGTCGATGCCGATGGTATGTTGGCGTCGCGGGGGGTCCACAGATGCTTGCTGCCCACGTCGAAGCCGACTTGAGATTATCGAGAGAGCACGAGCTAACTTTTCCGTCGTCTCTTCAGGCCCATTATCAGATGAACGTCACCTTCTGCGCGGGCAGCGTTTTGCGTCCAACGTTTCATCAGAAGCTTTCACTACAACTTCAACATCAACGTCGTCGTCACAAACACCAACGTCGACCTCGCTCTCGTCTTCGATATCCAGCTCGAGCTCGGCTCTCTCATTAACATCCCCATTATCTGTGGCCGGGCTCACAGATATCAACGTTCCCTCAACCACCGTGACATCATCCACCGCCGCACACGATGGTTCTCCATCGCAAGACACCCCGATTCCACCATTCGCATCAACAATCTCAACCCTGTCGTCCCAGCAGGGGCCATTGTCAACTTCAACTGTCCCGTCGTCGTCTCCCGAGCCAACCACATGCAATGGCCAAACAGGAAAAACTTGTTCACAGGGACCCCCATCGTCATCATCATCGTCGTCATGGGCGCTTGAAACTTATTCTGACCCCGATGGACCAATCTCAAACACAGAATCTCCAGGCGAAGCCTCATCCAGCAGGCAAGGGCCTCCTATCACTAACAACACCCTGAGCTCAAATACCTTTCGAACATCAACCAGGTGTCCTCGTTCCACCACCACTACCGGCACTGGGAGAGCCTCTCGAAAGCTGCTGACTCTCTGCACTCGACCTCCTCCAACCAGCACCGTTACGCTGGATTGCCCGATTAATGGACGCCAATGCTATGTCGCCGACAGCCCAAAGAAGGCTTATGGACGCCAATGCTCTGCCGCCGGCGTGACAGCTGTCCCGACAGTCACGGTGACCAAGTGTTGCACGCCGTTTGCGGATGCGTGGCAGCCCATTACGATCTACTCGATTGTTCACACGGCCACCGTTACTTTTCTCGGCAACCTCAGCGCATACACGCCCCCGTATCCGACGATTAAAACCCCAGAATATTGTCTACCAAGTGCACCGCGCCTGAACTCGACTTCCGCAAGGGGGCGCTGCAGACCTCCATGTACAACAGATGCGGCACCTGACCTCGGCTTGGGTCTACCAGGTCCACTGCCAACGGAATGGCAAAGGCAAATCATTATATTCGTCACCACGGACAAGAACCCCGCGGTCGTGTTTTCCTGGGGCCAACCGTCATCTTCATTTCAAGCCGCGGCCGATCCATACCCGGATGCCTTGACGCACGAAACCGCGGGAGCCCCCGAAACCGCCGAACCCGCGGGCCCCGTCGGCATCGGGCCCACTACTACTCCCCCCCCGGACGGACCCACTACCACCACCACCCCGAACGCCGACTCGGCTCGGCCCCCGCCGATCTTCCGCGTTACCGCCAGAGGCAACCAAGTCGTCATCAATGGGCGGACGTTCCCGGTCGGGCCCGGGCTCACAAAGGTCGTCGCCGTCGACGGCGGGCACTTCACCATCTACCCGCGCGCCGTCGTCGGCGAGGGCGCAACCATCCCCAAGCCGCCGCCCCCACCCGACGGCTGGAGCATCCCCACGCCAACGAGCGGCGTCGTGGGGGGTCTCGACGTGTCCCTGTCAGGCACGCAGATCGTCATCGGCGGCGAGACGGTGGCGATGCCGCTGTACGGGACGAAGACGGTCGTCATCCGCGGCCAGAGCGTGACCGTTTCGTGGGACAAGATCACCGTCGGCACCAGCGTCTTCTCCTTCACCCCCTCCCAGCCGCCGCCCGAATCCAACGTCGTCGTCGCCGGCGGCGAGATGCTCACGGCCATTGGCAAGAACGTCGTCGTGCTGCGCGGCACGTACATGACGTACGGCCCCGGCGTGGCCCCCCGGACGGAAAACGTCGGCGGGGACGGCGTCGTCATCGGGCCGTCTGGCGTCCTCGTCCACGGCATCGTCATGGGCGGCCCGGCCGCCCGCGACAACGACACGCACCTCGAGATCGTCGGCGGCGCAACCATCACCGAGTACGCCCCCAACGTGGCCCTCATCAACGGCCGCATCTTCACCGTCGGCCCCGGCTCCCCGCTGAAGACGACCGAGATGATCGCAGGCCAGCTCTTCACCATCGGGCCCCAGGGCCTCATCGATTCCTCGCTGAACCTGACGTACCCGTTCGGCGAGGCCGTTGTCACCACCATTGTCCCCACGGGCACGTGGCTGAGCGATTTCCCCAGGGAGACAAACCGGACCAGTGACGAGGATAACTTGGGCTCTAATCCACGATCGAGCATGTCGCGCGGCGGCATAGCTCTATGCATAGCGATTGGCGTCTTGCTTCTTACATGAACTTGGTTTTTTTTTCTTTTTTCTTAAATTCCGCCCTCTTCCATATTACTAGCAGAGGTGGGTCAGATATGAGTGCACATGCATTCATTCTCATGCATATTCTTCTTCTTCTCCACCATGAGTAAATACCATGTATTTATATCCTCACTTCACTTCATTGCCGCGGTGTTCAGGACGTGCAGCGATTTCCCCGATACTTAAATTGTACAACTGTTGAGGGAGTGAAAACATGATTCATTGCAGCAACTCCGTGTGCAGTCATCTTCAAAGTCCCAGGCTTTGGTATAATTTACACTACTGTACGAGTAAAAAGGCAAGTTCCAACTATATATAGGCCAAAGAAAATGACAACGATCGGCATAATGTTGAATTGAGCACGAGATAATGTAAGCCAACGAAATGGAGAAGAAAAAAAAAATCCGAATCAAATGAAGCCAAGAACTAATCGCAAAGACAAGCTCAGAATCTACCAGCGTCGCACACCCTTCCCTTTGCCAGACCCTTCGGTCTCCAGTGGCGGGAAATCATCCTGCTGCACTCCAAGTCCTACAGCACTTGATTGAACCCCAGTCTCTTGCGCCTGCATGCTGATACTCAGAGCGAGGGCAAAGTCCTCGTCGTCTGCCGTCGCCGGAAGATTCTGGAAGCCTCCGTCGCCGTTGGGCATAATGACTGGCGCCTGGTGCGTCGAGCCAGGCGAGCTAGATGCCGAGCCCGACACCTTGCCCTTTCTGCTCTTGGCCCTGATCGTAATGGGGAATTCAAAATCGCCCGAACCGTTTCCACTAGGTGACTGTCCCATGTCGTTGACGCCCTCGAGCAGAGACAGGCGTATGGCTTGCTGAACTTGCAGCTCAAACTCGCTCTCCTCGTCGTTGTCCGTGGTCGATGAATTCGCACTTGGCCGGACCATGGGAGGCGGGCTCGTGTCCGTGACACTGGGCTCCGGCGTGATGGTATCTGCAGCTGTTTCGCTGAGCGACGATGCCGTGTCCAGCCCAGCAGCGTCGACTGCAGAGTCGCTTGCACGCCGCTGCTCGTCTTCGAGATAGGCCTCCTCGGAGATCATTTGGGCATACCGTAGCGCCTCTTCCTCGGTGAGGTCGCCCAAGGCACCTACTCCGAATCTCTTGCGTAGATGAGCCTGTTCTCTTGCCCGCGCTTCATTCTCCCTGTGCAGCTCAGCTTCCTCTGCGGCAATGTGCCCGGAAACAGTTCCGCCAAGTCTACGGCTGGCAATACGCCCATGTATATCTGAGTGGCGGGTGCGACGCTTCCTGCCGGTGGGATGACCAGAAGAACTGTAGGTCCAGTATCGAAGAAATGCGCCGCAAGACAAAACACCGCGCAGAACCGTAGGGTCCGGGTCAAGGAAAATGGCACCAACGGCTGTGTAGTTGCCATCGCGGAGAGTTGGATTCATGGCCATCATGTGGCGGGGAACTCGGCCGTTGGAGCGAGCGTTGAGCGTTCGAATGGGCCCCAAAGTAGAAGCCAAAGGGTCCCAAGCCTGTACCAAACCGTCACTGCCTCCATGCACCAGATACAGGGCAGAGGTAGCCAGACAAGAAATCTCGGGTGAATCCGTCTGTAGGATGCGGACAGGCTGCGCAGATCCTTGTCTAGGCCGATCGCGGGCGTCCCACACGATGACGGCACCCGTGTTGGTTCCCATGGCAAGAAGTCGAGCTCGACGACCAGGAATTTCAGCAGCTACAGGGTCACATTTGCCCACGAGCGGCGTGGATGGTGCTCTTGACGCGGCTGTGGCCGGGCTCTCATCGGTGCCATTGGCCGTGTGCAGCGGATCTTCGCCCAGAGTCAGAAGTGAGGGGGACGAGCAGTCTAAGCAGCTGGCGGTTATTTGTGCCGTTGGTGGAAGTCCCTTCAACTCAAATGCCACAAGATCCCAATCATGTAAACTCGGCATGCCATAAGAAACTGCCCGTGGCGGCATGGGCGTAGGGGGAGGTGGATCTGGCAAATGTGGTTGAGGGGCATGACACTCGCTTTCTACAATCACCCCTGCAGACCCAAACAATGATGGATGCGGTTTTGCGAGACTGCTCGTGGCAGAGGCAGTCTTTTGTGACGACTGACGTTGCTGAGAACCCTGTGATGGAAGACTTGTGGCTAGCAATCGCGAAAATCGCCGGACACGACCAGGCACACCATCGAAAAGTCCACAGTCAATAACGAATATGCTCTCTCCTGCACCTTGTCCATCGTCAGCTGCAAAGTCGACTTCCATCCTCCGTCGCATATCCCAGCCCTCGCAGACCTGACGAAAATGAGATGGCTTGTACAGCAGGAACTTCTCAATTTCACGAGCTTCGGCTGCGAGTTGTTCCTTGCTCAGCCTCATGACATTCGATGGCGACCGTGGGGTGTAGGCTCCGCGGAGGACGTTCTTGTCCAACTCATCAGGACGCGCAGCGCGTCTCGTAGACTCGACAAGATGCCAGTACGCTGTTCTGCCGGCGAGCCAGGCATGCCTGATAATATCATTGCCATTGCTGCGGTCAAGTGTTGCCACGGGGGTTTCTGTTAGATAAAAGACCTCGCCCAGCGCGTTCAAGGCCACAGCCCACACCCTCGACAATGACTTCCGCTTTATGCCGTAGTTATCATCCACCTTGAGTGAAATGATGGGAACACCGGGGCTGACGACCCAGCGAGCGGTCATGTCGCCATTGGCAAATCGTGGTCCATCGGGATCCCAACCAAGTGCGTACGCTGTGACCACGCCAAGGGCAGAACCTGTGAGCATGCCGCACATGGACTTTGTGCTGGCTGGTACAGCAGAGGATTTCGCGATCCACACGCTGCAAATAGAGTCAGACAATTCTGGGATTTTTGGAACATCGGGATAGGTATCGACAACCCCTGTGTCACCACCTAGGTATCGGCCGCAGGCTTCGTTGATGGCTCGGAAATAGGCACGCCCGCCGGGGAAGCCTTCACCAGCAATGATTCCATGGGGCTGACTAACATCCATGATGTTTGGAATTGCAGCTGGGCCATCACCAAGTCCAAAGGGGACAAGATTAGGCACAACTTCTTCCAACTGGGCAGAAGAGAACGGATCTTCGAGGCCCCATTTCTCAATCTTGCCAGTTGTAGGGTCACTCATGGTGGCGACACCAAGATCACCCGCACCTTGGATGGCTCGAGGGGGCTTCTTGCCATTGGAAAATACTGAATGGATGTTGGTCACGAGCCATGGCAGCTTTGAATTGTACGTCAAAACAGCCATTTTCCGCTTGGCCGATTTGCCAGTACCTCCGGAGGACCCAGTGCCTCCTGAGCTACTTCCCGGCTTGCCTCGGGTCAAACTGCGCATAAGACGCGTTCTGAATAGATACTCGCTCCGCCAGGTAGCTAGCACCGTCAAGCGGCCAAAGTAACGGATGTCGGATCGCACAATGTCAGATGTCGATCCAGTCCAGAGATCTGCCTTGTTCTTAGCACTCCTGAGATCTAGGCATGTGTGTCCGGGGAAGTATCGCATGAAAGCCATGCGCCACGCGTGCGGTGTCGTCACTAGCGCGTAAAAACGCTTCGATACCAGGGCAACAGCAGCATGAGAATCAGGATGCAGGTGGGACAAGATGTGCGTGAGAATCTCTGTAAAAAGAAAATTGTTAGACTTTTGGTATGCGCCATTGGCGGCTTTGAGAGGCCACAGAAAGCCCGCAAAGGCAAGAGGCACTGACCATTTGGAAAATCTGTAAGCTGTGCCCCGTTGAATGAGTCACTGCGTCGGATGACTTTGAACCCAAGAGCTCGTCTCGGAGTAGGTGGCGTCAAAGCATTTTCATGTTCAGAGACTCGCTGACCAGCGACTGGCCGACGATGCGCAGCGCTCGTCTTCCCGCGAAGACTCAATCCGCGTAATTGCTCTTCGAGTCGATCGGCGTCGACGGCATCGACGGCATCGACGGCATCGAGAGAGTCGACAGGCTGGTCAGAGCCGGAGCGGGGGGAGCCATTCCGACAGCCACTGCTGGAATCTGCAGAGCGGACTCGACGGATGCCGCTGAGTTCATGGTGAAGAAGGCCATACTGAGAAGCGGAGGGCGAGGCTGACGGGTGATCGTCTTGGTGAGGCTGTTCTGAAGACTCGGAGGGCTCTCGTTGCATATAGCTAAACAAGGAGGTAGACAGGTCTGGTAGCTTTGACTGTGCACGAGGGGTTTGCACAGTCCGGGGGGGGAAACAGGAAGCGCTTGAGAGATAGAAGCGTCTCGTCCGAAAAGGCCTGAGAAACAGAAGTAATTGCAGATGTTGTGGGCAGCAAAGACGTAGGGCAGGAAATGGCGGGTTGTGGAAGGTGAGGTTTTTCTACGGGGGGTGACAACGTGAACACTTTACCACTGGCCAATGGCCTGGCCACTCACTGGCTGCCGGACACGGGCAAAGAGTGGGACGCGGCGATAAGGCGATGAGGCGATAAAAGGCTGCTGTGCTTGTGTTTGTGCTTATGCTTGTGCTTGTGCTTGTTGTGCTTGGGCTTGTTGGGCTTGTGCATACTTGTGTGCTCCGTGCCTTGCGTTGACTGCCACCAGCCGCTCACGCCCCATCATTGGCTAGGGCTTTGTTATTATCAGACAGCTGTTAATATTATGTAAGTTAAGGGTGTGATCCACGAGCCGGTGCAAACTTTGCACTGATATTGCATAGTATAAATTATATGTGGATTTATATAGGGCAGCTACTTTATACTATTATAGCTTACTTCTATAGCTTTTTTTTACTACCTTTATATAAGGGAACTATTATAATAGTAACTCTTCCTTTCTATAGCTTTAATATAATAGAATTATTATATTTTACTAGTAAATATTATATAATTTAAATATATATTATAACTATATTGTTGAATCCTTCGGACCTTCGGGTCTTGTTCGGTTTAATCGTGGCCAAAGGTTAGGGCAGATATAAGGCCTTTAAATAGATACACATAATGCGATTAGCTATAACCTTACACTATTATAGTGCCCCTATACTATAATACTACTACTACCTTACTTTTCCCCTTTTTTACTTACGTTCTAACCTAGCTAGATTTCTCTTTTTCTCCCCTTTCTTAGCTTCTTAGTTATTATTAATTATTATTACCTTTAGAGTTAAATTAGACCTTTTACACTAGTATATTATTCCTTAGTAAGGAAACTAATACTAATTAGTAATTAAAAAACTATAGATAAGTTAGAACTATAAAGAAAAGATATTTCTATACTTATAGCTCCTTATCCCTTAATCTCTAGACTATTTAGGTAGGAAAGTATAACTTAAAGTATACTAAAGGAAAAAACTAGATCTTTAGACTTTTTAGGCTTCTAAGGGATTAAATCTTTACTTAACTATTAGGCTTATAGGATATTATAGTTAAAGATTTAGTTCTATTATCTATTATAAGAAAACTAACTAAATAACTAAGTTTATTACTATAAGGTATTTATCTTAAACCTAATATTAATATAACCTTAGCTAAAGCTAGCTAACCCTTTTATAATCTTTTTTTCCTATAGTATTTTCTACTATAATAGTCTTTATATCTTTATACTCTATATATATTATATATAGATAAAGACTTATTTCTATATCTATACTACCTTTATTTCTAGGTTTATATTATCTTTATAACCTATTTTTCCTTTCTCTCTTATTTTTATTATTTATCCTATAATTCCTCTTATCCTATTTATTCTATTACTTATTACCCTATTTTTCTTACTTATTCTATTACTTATTTTACCCTGTTTTTCCTATTTATTATACTTATTATATTTATTATATTTATTCTATATTCTTTATTTTATTTTTCCTATTTTTACTTCTTTCCTATAAGTACTTACTTCTTTTAAATTACCCTATTAATTATACTCTTATTTAGCCCTTTCTATTAGGCTACCTAGCTCTATTATATTAATAAAGTTAATAGTAAAGAGTATTACTTTTTACCCTATTCTAATTACTATCTTATTTTCCCTAGATAGTATATACTAAGGTATTATTAAGCCTTAACTCCTTAGGGTTAGTAAAGCCTAATATCTTTATTATAAAGTAAAGATAAAACTATTTTTACTAAAAGAATAGGATTAGAAAGTAGTCTATTAATAACACTAGCTTAATAGTAATATTTCTCTAAAGGTAAGATACCTAAGGTACCCTAAGAGATATCCCCTATAAGACCCTTAAAGGAAGAGTTACCTAAGTAACTTTAAATATATTATTTTACCCTTATAAGGGAATAGGAAAAGCTAGTATAACTAGATCTAGATACTACTATATAGTATAAACTTAATAACTAGATTATAAAGTTTATTATAATTATATAGCACTAAGGCTAGGAAAAGAAAAACCTTTAGAAGAACTTTAAAAAAGAATTTAAAGATTAAACTAAAGATACCTTTAAAAAAGCTAATAAAGATATTATATAAGAACTATATAATATCTTATAAGAGAATAGAGTATATATTCCTAGGGGAATAGGAATCCTAATTATAAACTCTTTAGACTAAATTCTTTAAGAAAAGATAAGAATAATATAGCTAAAAAAAAGGTTATAATCTTCTAAACCCCCTAAACTATAGGTTTAGACTTAATAAGCTTAATAAAATTAACCTCCTTAATTTATAATAATAGAATATTATTATATATACCCCTAATTAATCTTTTACCCTTTATAAGAGTAAATATAGTATTTACTTTAATATTAGAACTTATAACCTAAATAATACCCCTATCCCTAAGAACTTACTTTACTAATAATATATACTCTTTTTAATAAGTAAACTATAAAGAAAATCTCTAAGCTTATAAAGATATATAAGGATAGTAACTAATATAGTAAAAAGCTATATAATTTCCTTATACT